>ML369372.1:0-92221 GCA_005239525.1 Nicotiana knightiana
ATATATATATATATATATATATAGCACTAAATTTTAAACTTTATTATAGCACTATACTTTTTATTTTCAAACGTGTTCTAGCGTGTTGAATACGAATATGTAGACTCGATCGATCACATATTAAAATTCAAGATTTACTAAGGCACTCAGTATGCCGCAGTAAATAGTATACCAAAATTAAGAACGATACATGTCCTATGTTAAATAAAGTGATCGAAAATTATCCTAGATTAATCGAATATAATTGAAATAATTGGTCGACTAATCTAGTGTTTGAGCGAAGTAATGATCATGTGAGAGTATAGCATCCAAGCGCTTCATACATAAATGTAAATTCTCATAGGTGAAACAAAATTAGATTCATTTTATAATATATTTTTAAATTTATTTTAGGATGTTAGATACAGGTACTAATACAGTGACTCAATCGATTATAAACATTTTGCTTCAAGATTATTTACTAAGGTGCTCATTATACCGGAGCATCTAGTCATTGAAACTAAAGATTAATGATGCATGTACATGGTAAATAAAGTGATAAAGGGCATATTCTAGGTTATTCGAGTATAAATGGTTTACCAATTTATTCGCTGATCAAGTATTCGAGTGAAGTAATGATCAATTAAGAATAAAGCATCCACGCGCTCATATGTAATGTAAATTCTCATAAGTGAAAAAAATGATACACTTTATAATATATTTATAAATATATTTTAGCATGTTGGATACAAATACGGACTATGGAGACTCGATCGATTATATGTTTTGTCCCAAAATTTATTAAGACACTCTATATACCAGAGCATCTAGTCACTTAATAAACTCAAGAATGATGCATGTCCTAGGTTAAATAAGGTGATAAAAAACATATCATGGCTTAAATGAAGTGATAAAAAACATACCTACATATCATATGTTAATCGAGTATAAAAAGTTTTTCAATGAATCCACTGATCAAGTATTCGAGTGAAGTATTGATCAGGTGAGAATAAAACATCCACGCACTCCATAGGTAAGTGTAAATTCTCATAAGTGAAACAAAATAATATACTTTATATAAAATTGTTTTTCCAATTCTCATTTTTGAGTTTAAGTGACTAGACACTCCGATACACTTAGCGCCTTAGTAAACCTTGTGTCACAACCCAAACGTTCCTCCGCGAGAGGTTGCGATGGCACCTAGTCTCTACGACTAGGTAAGCCTAACATTTGCGGAAATACAAGAAAATTGAAAGCATAAATCTTAACAACTGACAACAACAGGTAATTTAATAAGCGAAATAAATGCTTCTCGACATATACAATAACAAATCTCGAAATATACACAGAATTTCCTTTAGTCTCGGAACATCAGAATTCACAAGCTTCGAAGAATTTGACTAACTGTTCTATACATCATTATATAGAAGTAGTAAAGGAAGAACTAGACAAAGAGATAGAGAGGGACTCCTAGGTCTGTGGACGTGGCAGATGAACCTTGATGTCTCAGGAACCACAGCAGATGCACAACTAATAGAGAGACTGGAATTATGTACCTATATATGCACATGAAAACATGTGCAAAAGAGTAGCATGAGTACATCAAAACGGTATCCAGTAAGTGCCAAGCCTAACCTCGGTCGAGTAGTGACGAGGTAAGGTCAGGCCCACTGGTAAATAACAAATAAGGCAGGAGAATATACAGTACAATAATAGATAAAAATTTAACAAAAGGAAATGTAACAAATAATAATACAACACACAGGTTAAATAGCAGGGGATCTCTCGAGATACCATTTCGTAGTCCCAAAATAAATATGCAGGGAGAACTCCCGGGTATCACCTTGTAGTCTCAAAACTAAATGTGTAGGGAGAACTCTCGAGGTACCACCTTATAGTCTCAAAAGTAAATGTGCGGGGGGATCTCCCGGGATACCGTCCCATAGTCCCAAAATAAATACGTAGCTCAAACAAATGAAGATAATAGTTACAGCAAGAAAACCTATGAGTTATACTAAGTACAAGTCAAGAAAAGAAGCAGGAATCCACTAAGCATGCTGCAAGGAGTTCAGATTAGCAATTAAGACACGTAGGCATGCTATTATAGGATAACATGATAAATGCACATACTAGTATAACTCTATTAAGATGAAACAAGTTATTGCTCAGTAAAAATTAGGTTTTACAACAAATAGCCCATATACGCACTCGTCACCTAGCATACACGACACTTACATATCACAACAGTACCAAAAATCCTTAGGGAGTTTCCCTCACACAAGGCTAGGCAAGCTACTTACCTCGAACCAAGCTCAATAAATCGGTAGAAATGCCTTTACACGAATATTCAACTCCGAATGACCCAAATCTAGCAAATATCAATTACATACCATAAATATATCTATAGGAAACTAATCTAATTAATAAAATCTAACCTAAAGCATGAAATTAAGAAATTGACCCAAAAGGCCTCCCTGGTCCCACGTCTCAAAATCGGATAAAAGTCACAAAATATGAACACCCATTCACTCACGAGTCCAACCATATAAGATTTACTCGAATTCGACCTTAAATCGCCTTTCAAAACTCAAAATTATAGTTGAAGAACTTCTTTCCATTTTCCCCAAATTTTCAACCCCAAATCCGAAATTAAAGAAAGAATTTATGATAGATTAGTAGGATATAACCATACTCAACTGTAGAATCATTACCCAATCGATGTCTCCGAAAATCCCTCAAAATTTCGTCAAAATCCAAGCTCTCAAACTCAAGTTTTGATAGGAGATAGCAACAATTACGAGATTGGGAAGATTCCGAGCTCAAGTCATGGTGTGAGAAAGAGGCCTAAAGTTGGAAATACCCTGGACTTTGGGATTCATTCAACGAATAGTTTCCAAGATGGCAAGAGGAGTACTAAAGTATTAACAAGAGCTATGAGTTATGAGAATGATAAGTGCATTAGTCAACATTCGAGGACGAATTTTCCAAAAGGGGGAATGATGTTACGCCCCATATTTTCATACGTGAAAGTACGCCATAAATAAATTGATGAAATCTCAAAAATGAGATGTTACATCCCGCATTTTTGTACGTTAAAGTTTCGTCATAAATTAATCGACGTATGTTCGAGAATGAGATTATTTTGGGTTTTTAAGTATTATGCTATTTCAAACAAGGGATAAGTAAATTTGTGAAGGTAATAGGATAAACAAATTGAAGGAAATGAGTTTCGTCGAAGTTCGATAATTTGGGATAAAATACGCTCCGAGCTATAATACCCCGTATTTATGGACTAGTGCGATACGAGGTACCACATAACCATGATAGTAAGGTGTATAAGGTATGTTAAAGTGAGTAGTATTTTAAGTAATTTGAGATAATTCATAATTATGTGGATAATTGGATAATTATGGATTTCGAGTGGGAGATAATTAAGTAATTAAGTTAATTGAGTAATTAAGCAAAAAAATGGATAAGATTAAGTGCTCCCATGTGGGAGCAAATAAAAGTGACTCAAAAATCTAAAATGTGACTCCTGGTTCATGAAGACTATGTGGCACAATTAGGAAAATTATTTGGCCAAGTAACCCTTTTCAAGTGGGGCCCACACCACTATAATAAAGAGACTCTCTAATTCATTTGAGAGAGATATCATACAGAATTGCATTGGTAACGTGACTAGCTAATACAAAAGACTTCTCTAATGAAAATGATCATTACTAATGAAGGCTTCTCTAATGAAGATTCATTACTTACTAATACTAAGTAATATATTAAAATGCTTCAGAAATTCATACAAGATCCCATTATGCGTGAGATGTAATTCTAAGAATATCATACGAATTTTCCCTACTCCGATTTTGCCGTCACGTGTTTTGTCGCGATTATCGTGTGTTAGAGGGATTTTCAAGAGAACCGACTTAGGTATGTTAAGGCTATCCCTTCTTTCTTTTTAGCAGGGTCCGTACGATACAAATGAAACGAGAAAATGCACAACTTTCATAAATGACTCTATTCATAGTAATGCATGCTTATGTTCTTGATTCCCCACGTGTCCTATTATTCTATCATCTGTTCATGGGTCTCAGAAAATATGTAAGTTTATAAAATTTAATTCAAGATATTAACCAAAGGCATAAGGGTCTTATGACACTCCGAGATATTTTATTGACGTACTTCTCATGCATTGCACTCATTTAGACATGTACATTAACGCATGACCAGATGGTGTTATATACACGTATATATATATATATATACATATATGTGTGTGTGTGTATGAGATATGGAAAAAGGTAACGACGTTATATACATACCACCACCTGATCAGCTGGTATACGTTGATGATTTTGCCTACAATTGCCGAGATGATATGATGGGATGCCCTCTATAATGTTATGAACATATGTACCTATGCACGACATGACATTCATACACATATGCATGACACTATAAGCATTTCATGATTTACTAAGTTATCCAGATTTATAGGTTGAGTCATGTATTCCATGTTTCTTCTATGTCTTTCATATACTTATTTATATGTCTTACATACTCGGTACATTATTCGTGCTGACGTCCTTTGTTGGGGACGCTGCATTCATGCCTGCAAGTATAGAAAATCAGTTTGACGAGCCCTCATAGTAGACGAGGTTAGCATTTAGTGAAAGATCGATAAGACTCCACCTCATTCGGAGTGCAGCCGAGTCTATCATGAGTTATCGTGACAGAATTTTGTTGCAGACTTATGGGTAGGCCGGTACCCTATCCCATTTGATGTTAAATACTCTTAGAAGCTTTGTAGATAGAGATTCATTTTGTACAATATGTCAGAGGCTTTGATGGCCCATATGTATTCGTGTTTAAGAAAAATGGTTCAATGTATATAGTGCTTTCCCACTTATAGTTATACATTACGAGTTGCGGCCGTGTTGGCCCAATTACCAATGATAGTATGATAAGAAAGATATGTTAAGTTAGTATTCGGTTGAGTAAGATACAGGGTTCCCGTCGTGACCCTTCGGTTTAGGTAGTGACCTTTCCTTTTCTTCCCGAACCTCATAATGCCCTTCATAGGCGAAATCCGTAGCAAGACCGGCTCTCCAACCAAGAATGCAACATCGCGAACCTTCCAATACGCATAACTTTTCTGTCTGGACTAGGCTGTGCAAAGTCGATCTTGAATCACCTTCACCTTATCCAGTGCATCCTGAACCAAGCCTGTACCCAAAATTCTAGCCTCGCCCGGCTCGAACCAGCCCTCTAGAGACCAACACCTCATATCAAATAGATCCTCATACGATGCCATCTGGATTCTCGACTGATAAATGTTGTCCTAGGAAAACTCTGCAAGTGGAAAGAACTGATCCCAAGAACCTCAGAACTCCATCACACACGCACGGACCATATCCTCTAATATCTTAATATTGTGCTCCGGCTGTCCGTCTGTCTGAAAGTGAAATGTTGTGTTCAGATCCACTAAAGTACCCAACTCATGCTTCACGGTTAATGTATACTGCGTATCCCAGTCAGAGATGGTAGATACCGGTACGCCATGAAGCCTGACGATCTCGCAAACATAAGTTCGAGCCAGCTGCTCGGAATAATAGGTAGTCATCACAAGAAGGAAATGAGCTGACTTAGTCAGCCTATCCACAATCACCCAAATTGCATCAGAACCCCGCTGAGTTCGTGGAAGCCCAAAAACGAAATCCATAGTGATCCGCTCCTATTTCCCTTCTGGGATCTCTAAATTCTGAGGCAACCCACCTGGTCATTTATGCTCATACATTACCTGCTAGCAATTTAGACACCGAGCTACATACTCCACCATGTCCTTATTCATTCTCCTCCACCAGAATGCTTCCTCAAGTCATGATACATCTTCGCAGCACCCGGATGATTAGAGTACCATGAAGTGTGAGCCTCCTGGAGAATCAACTCACGTAAACCATCCACATTGGGCACATATAGCCTTCCCTACATCCTGAATGCATCATCATCCTCAATAGTGACCTCCTTAGCATTACCGTGCTGGATCGTGTCCTTAAGGACAAGCAGATGGGGATCATCATGCTGACGCTCCCTGACACAATCATAAAGAGAAGACCGAGAGACTGCACATCCATATTTATAGGTTGAGTCGTGTATTCCATGTTTCTTCTATGTCTTTTATATACTTATTCATGTGCCTTACATACTCGGCACATTATTCGTACTGACGTCCTTTGTTGGGGACGCTGCATTCATGCCTGCAAGTATAGAAAATCAGTTTGATGAGCCCTCATAGTAGACGAGGTTAGAATTCAGTGAATTATCGGTAAGACTCCACCTCATTCGGAGTGCAGCCGAGTCTATCATGAGTTATCGTGTCAGAATTTTAGTGCAGACTTATGGGTAGGCCGGTACCCTATCCCATTTGATGTTAAATACTCTTAGAAGCTTTGTAGATAGAGATTCATTTTGTACAATATGTCAGAGGCTTTGATGGCCCATATGTATTCGTGTTTAGGAAAGATGGTTCAATGTATATAGTGCTTTCCCACTTATAGTTATACATTACGAGTTTCGGCCGTGTTGGACCAATTACCAATAATAGTATAATAAGAAAGATATGTTAAGTTGGTACTCGGTTGAGTAAGATACAGGGTTCCCATCGTGTCCCTTTGGTTTGGGTAGTGACCTTTCCTTTTCTTCCCGAACCTCATAACGCCCTTCATAGGCGAAATCCCTAGCAAGACCCGCTCTCCAACCAAGAATGCAACATCGCTAACCTTCCAATACGCATAACTCTTCTGTCTTGACTAGGATGTGCAAAGTCGATCTTGAATCACCTTCACCTTATCCAGTGCATCCTGAACCAAGCCTGTACCCAAAATTCTAGCCTCGCCCCGCTCGAACCAGCCCTCTAGAGACCGACACCTCATATCAAATAGAGCCTCATACAATGCCATCTGGATGCTCGAATAATAATTGTTGTTGTAGGAAAACTCCGCAAGTGCAAAGAACTGAACCTACGAACATCCAAACTCCATCACATACTCATGGAGCATATCCTCTAATATCTTAATAGTGTGTTGCGACTGTCCGTCTGTCTGAGACTGAAATGCTGTGCTCAGCTCCAGTGAAGTACCCAACTCATGCTTTACGACTAATGTATACTGCGTACCCAAGTCAGAGATGGTAGATACCGGTACGACATGAAGCCTGACGATCTCACAAATATAAGTTCGAGCCAGCTGCTCAGAAGAATAGGTAGTCATCACAATAAGGAAATGAGCTGACTTAGTCAGCCTATCCACAATCACCCAAATTGTATCAGACCTGCGCTGAGTTCGTGGAGGCCCAAAAATGAAATCCATAGTGATCCGCTCCCATTTCCTTTCCGGGATCTCTAACTTCTGAAGCAACCCACCTAGCCGCTTATGCTCATACATTACCTGCTAGCAATTTAGACACCGACCTACATACTCCACCATGTCCTTCTTCATTCTCCTCCACAAGTAATGCTTCCTCAAGTCATGATACATCTTCATAGCACCTGAATGATTAGAGTACGGCAAACTGTGAGCCTCTTGGAGAATCAACTCACGTAAACCATCCACATTGGGCACATATAGCCTTCCCTACATCCTGAATGCATCATCATCCCCAATAGTGACCTCCTTAGCATTACCGTGCCAGATCGTGTCCTTAAGTACAAGCAAATGGGGGTCATCATACCGACGCTCTCTGATACAATCATAAAGAGAAGACCGAGAGACCGCACAATCCAATACTCGGCTCTGCTCAAAAATATCAATTCTCACAAACAGGCTGGCTAAGGCCTGAATATCCAACGCCAATGGCCTCTCTACTGCTGGTAGATATGCTAAACTCCCCAAACTCTCTACCCGGCAACTCAAAGCATCGGGCCCCACATTGTCCTTCCCCAGATGGTACAAAATAGTGAGGTCATACTCCTTAAGTAGCTCCAACCACATCCACTGATGCAAGTTAATATCCTTTTGCTTGAACAAATGTTGTAAACTCCGATGATCGGTGTAAATCTCACAAGGGACACCTTACAAATAGTGTCGCCAAATCTTTAAGGTATGAACAATAGCTTCCACCTTATTTGGATCCACCTTGATCCCATCACTTGATACTACATTACCCAAGAATGCCACTAAGTCTAGCCAAAACTCACACTTTTAAAATTTTGCCTATAACTTCTTTTCTCTCAAGGTCTGAAGCACAGTCCTCAGGTGTTGCTCATGGTCCTCCCGAGTCTGGGAGTACAACAGAATGCCATGAATAAATACAATGATGAAAGAGTCAAAATAAGGCTGGAACACATTGTGCATCAGTGCAGAAAAGCTATTGGAGCATTGGTCAACCCAAAAGACATCACAAGGAACTCGTAGTGACCATACTGAGTCCTGAAAGTAGTCTTCGAGATATCTGGTTCCCGAATCATCAACTTATGATAGCATAAATGTAAGTCAATCTTGGAAAACACCCTGGCACCCTATAGATGATCAAATAAAGCATCAATACGAGGCAATGGATACGTGTTCTTCACTGTAACTTTGTTCACCTGACGATAATTAATGCACATACGCATATAACCATCCTTTTCCTTCACAAATAAGACCGGCGCACCCCAAGGTGACACACTGGGATAAATAAAGCCCTTATGAGGCAAATCCTGCAACTGCTCTTATAATTTCTTCAACTCTGGAAGAGCCATACGATATGAAAGAATAGAGATGGGTTGAGTTCCCGAGAGGAAATCAATGCCAAAATCAATATCTATGTCAGGTGGCATGCCCGAAAGGTCTTCTGAAAATACATTTGGAAAGTCCATCACTACTGGAATTGACTTAACTGTAGGGGTATCAATACTGAAATCTCTCACATAAGCTAGATACGCGTCACACGCCTTATCAACCATTCGTTGAGCTTTAAGAAATGAAATAACTCTGCTGGGAGTATACTCTAAGGTACCCCTCAATTCTAATCGCGACTACCAGTCCATGCCCAAGATAACATCAAAGTCTACTACACTGAGCAATAATAAATCGGCTCTAGTCTCAAAACAACTAAGAGCAATCACACACGACCGATACACGTGGTCCACAACAAGAGAATCTCCCACAGGAGTAGACACATAAACATGGGAACTTAAAGAATCCTGAGATATGCCTAAATACGGGAAAAATACGAAGACACAAAGGACTATATAGAGCATGGATCAAACAATACTGACTCATCTCTATGACAGACTGGAACAATGCATGTAATGACAGAGTCGGAAGCAATTGCCTCTGTACGATCTGGAAAAGCATAATATCTGGCTTAGCCTCCCTCTCCAGAGCGACCTCGACCTCCACCTTGAGCTGGCAGAGTAGGTGGGGCAGTAGCTAGTGCTAGAATCATAGCCCGAGGACCCGGTGAAGCACATGATGGCTGAGAAGTCTGTGGAGGTATACCCCTCCTAAGTCTAGGACAATCCCTCACAATATGGTGAGTGTCCCTACACTTCTTGGAGCGCGTGGATGCTGTGACTGGCCCGGGCCAGGTTGTCTGGACTTGCCGCTAAAAGCACCCCATGCAAGAAGCACACTAGATACTGGTGTTGCACAATAAGGTTCTTCGGGCCTAAAAATGGCTGGAATACTACTGGCGGTTGGAAGAGCTGAATGAATGGAGCGACTCACATAATCCCTACCATGGCGAACTGCAGCAGTGGCACAAGTACCACTGTAAGTGCCAGACTCTCGAGACCTCTTGGCCTCCCTCTCCTCTCTATCCGGCAAAGCATGCCCTCCAATCTCCTGGCAATACTCACAAATAGATGATAAGAGATATCCATCTCTAACTCCCTGTCCATACTAATCCGGATGCTGGGGTGGAGTCCCTCAATAAACCGACGAACCCTCTCTCAAACTGTGGCAACAATGGCCGGTGCATGTCAGGACAAATCACTGAAGCAAACTGCATACTCTGATATACTCATAGCACCCTGGCATAGCTACTCTAACTCCGTGTGCTGTACGTCCCTGAGGCTCTAAGGGACATATTCTCCCAAAAACATGTCTGAGAACTGAGTCTATGTAAGTGAAGTTGCCTCAGCCGGACTACTCAACTCATAAGTACGCCACTACTGATAGGCTGCTCCTCTAAGATGAAATGTGGTAGAAGAAACCCAACTCGTCTCCGCTACGCCCATAGTACGGAGAATATGGTGAAACTCCTTTAGAAAACCCTAGGCATCATCTATCGCCAATCCGATGAAGGTAGGTGGATAGTAATTTTTGTATCTCTCAAGTCTGAGCAGATCTGCCTCAGAAGCTGTTGGCCTAACCTCGTGCTGGACCGGAGCTACCGGTTGCATAGGTATAAACTCTGGGGCCTGGCCAACCTGGACCTGATGCTCAGGGGTACGAGCTACGCTACCCCTCCCCCTCCCCCGGCCTTAGATGTGGCAAGAGCAAGTGGAATTAATTCAGTCTGAGCTAAGGTGTTCAACATGATCATGAACTGGGGCTAAGGTCTCCTGGAGGGCTGGTGCACCAACATGCACCTCAGGTGCTTTCCCCCCAGCTGCAACTACTAGGGGCTTCTCTGTTGTAGCTCGCGCGAGTGCTCTGGTTGGATCTAGTGGTCGTCCTTATCCTATACTCTGGCCCCGACCTCTCATGGCTCTAGTAGGGGGTGAGGGTGCCTGGTCATCAGATCCTCTGGTACGGTTCCTCACCATCTGTGAGAAAGAATAGAATACAGAAGTTTCGAATTTTGATGTCAACAAATTTTGCACGACAATGATTTAAACAAGTATAGTTTTTCCTAACAATTCCACATCCTCCCAAAGATAAGTAAAGACGTCTCTGTACCGCTCTGCAAGACTCTAATAAAACAACTTGTGACTCATGAGACCTATGAACCTAGTGCTCTGATACCAACTTGTCACGACCCAACCTTCCCTCCGTGGGAGGTCGCGAGGACACCTAGTCTCTACGACTAGGTAAGCCTAACATTTGCGAAAAAATAATGAAGTTGAAAGCATAAATTTTAACAACTGACAACAACATGTAATTTAATAACTAAAAGCAATGCCGCTCAGCATATACAATAACAACTCTCGAAATATATGAAGAATTTCCCCAAGACCTGGAACATCATAAGTTACAAGCTTCGAAGAATTTGAATAAATGTTCTATACATGAGTATTTAGAAGTAGTAAAGGAAGAAATACACTAAGAGATAGAGGGGGACTCCTAGGTCTGCGAACGCGGCAGATATACCTTGAAGTCTTCGGAACCACAACAGATACACAACTAATAGCGAGGCTGGAATAATGTACCTGGATCTGCACATGAAAACATGTGCAGAAGAGTAGCATGAGTACACCACAATGGTACCCAGTAAGTGCCAAGCCTAAATTCGGTCGAGTAGTGACGAGGTCAGATCAGGCCCACTGGTAAATAATAAATAAGGCAGGAAAATATCTAGTACAATAATAGATAAAAATTTAACAAAAGAAAATGCAACAAATAATAGTACAACATATAGGTTAAAAAGCGGGGGATTTCCCGAGATACTCTCTCGTAGTCCGAAAATAAATATGCAGGGAGAACTCCCGAGGTACCGCCTCGCAGTCTCAAAAGTAAATGTGCATGGAGAACTCCTGACGTACTGCCTCATAGTCTCAAATGTAAATGTGTAGGGGGATCTCCCGGGATACCGTCCCATAGTCCCAAAATAAATACGTAACGCAAACAAATGAGGATAACAGTTACAACAATCAAAACCTATAGTTTAGAATAAGTAAAAGTCAAGAAAAGAAGTAGGAATGCATTAAGAATGCTGCAAGGAGTTTAGATAAGCAATTAAGACACGTAGGCATGCTATTCTACGCTAACAGGATAACTACACATGCACGTATAACTCTATTAAGATGAAACAAGAGGGAACAAGTTATTACTTAGTAAAAATCTGGTTTTACAACAAATATCCCCTGTACGCACTCGTCACCTCACGTACACGACGCTCACATATGATAACAGTACCAAAAATCCTAAGAGGTTTTCCCCACACAAGGTTAGGCAAGCTACTTACCTCGAACCAAGCTAAATCAATCGGTAGCAATGCATGTCCCACGAATATCCGACCCCGAATGGTCCAAATATAGCCAATGTCAATTACATACCATAAATATATCTATAAGACACTAATCTAATTAATGAAATCTAAGATAATGCAAGAAATTAGGAACTCGACCCAAAATGCCTCCCCAGTCCAACGTATTGAAATTGGATAAAAGTCACAAAACATGAACACCCATTCACTCACGAGTCCAACCATATAAGAATTACTCGAATCCGACCTCAAATCGCCTTTCAAAACTCAAAATTTTAGTTGAAGAATTTCTTCCCATTTTCCCCAAATTTTCAACCCCAAATCCAAAATTAAAGATGCAATTAATGATAGATTAGTGTTATATAACCAAACTCAACTATAGAATCATTACCCAATCGATGTCTCTAGATATCCCTCAAAGTCTCGTCCAAATCTGAGCTCTCAAACTCAAGTTTTGATAAAAATGGCCAAACCCTCATTTTTGAAATGTTATGTTCTGCCCAGGCATTCCTCCTTCGTGAACGTGGCCACACCCTCGCGTTCATGAAGCACAAATTTTTCTCCAGTACAAAACCTCCTTCCCGAACACAAGAGCCCCCTTGCGAACGTGGAAGCTTACATTGCCTGACCCTACGCGAACGAGGGAATCTCATCACGAATGCGTAGGATAAATGCCTGGAGGTCCATCTGACCGTTCATCTATGCGAACGCGATGACCATATCGCGAACGCATAGTCTCAATCATCCATATCTTCATGAACGTGGGAACCACATCGTGAATGCAGGAACCACATCGCGAACGTGAAGGAAAAACTGAGCTGGCCTCCGAGATGCCTTACGCGAATGTGAGACCTCTCTCACGAATGCGATGAAGAAAACTAGCAACTGAGACACCAAGTGATCCTTAAGCATCCGAAACACACCCGAGGCCTCTGGGACCTCAACCAAACATACCAACCAGTCATAAAACAAAATACGAACTTAGTCGAGCCCTCGAATGACATCAAACAACGCTAAATACATGAATCACCCTCCGATTCAAACTTAATGAACTTGAAAAATCAAATTTCTACTGTCGATCCCGAAATCCATCAAACCACGTCTGATTGACCCAAAATTTTACACAAAATTCATATTAAATATTATGGAACTACTCCAACTTCCGGAATCGGAATCTAACCCTGATATCAAAAAGTCCACTACAAGTCAAATTCCCCAAAAATTCGACTTTCACCATTTCAATCCTAAATAAACTACAGACATCCAAACACAATCCAGACACGCCCCTAAGTCCATAATCACCCAACAAAGCTAATAGAACCAACAAAACTCCATTCCAGAGTCATCTTCATACAGTTCTAACTACGGTAAAAAATCCTTAGACTTGAGCTTCCGTTTAGGGAGTAAGTGTCCCAAAACACTCTGAATCCACAACCAGCACCTCCCTGCAAGTCACATAAGCATAAAAAAATATGGGGAAAGCAGTGAACTAGGGATCGGGGCTATAACTCTCAAAACGACCGACCGGGTCTTACACCTGGAGGCTGAATGTGTAATCGATTGAGTCGTTGTATCCAACATGCTAAAAAATATTTTAAATAGACTATAAAGTGTATCACTGATGTAATTCTATAATAATCTATAATTCTAATCATACATAATTTTTTCTCATGTTGGACCACAAAACCGATCGACATTGGTTAATATCAATAAATAATATTGTAAAAAGTTTAAAAAATTAGTTTCCTACCAAAGGCGGTCAGTATTTTAAGGTCAAACAGTCAAAGGATAACCTAAATGTAGCGACTTAGAGATGCCAGACGAGTTTCTTCTCCATTTTCCTCTTTTGTCTATCTCTCTTCCTCACTAATTTCACTCCAAATCCCACCCAAAATCAACTCTTCTCCTCCATAATCAAAGCCCCTCCTTTTCTCAATAACGTTCGTGCCCCCCAGCCACTCCTTCCTTTGTCTGTCACCCACCACCGCCCACAAATGCTACGTTGCTGTTACCACTGTTATTCCCCAACCGCCGCCGACCCATGTTCTACCACCATTTTCTCTCTTCTCTTTCAAGGTTAGTAATATACCTTTATATTTTAATAATTATAATTGTATAAACTAGAGTTTATGGCTATTTAGGGCTTGTGTGAAATTAAAAATTATGCAAATGAAGAATCACTGTAAGACTACCCTGTATGAGTACAGTCAGAGTCGGCCAACAAGTGATCAGGGCAAGCGTCCTTCTATTTTAGACGAAGAAGAGTAGAGGCCTGGTGGATGTTGTTGGTGGTCCTAGAAAGGGGATAGTATACAACTTTCCTAAGAGATCATTTCGATGCTACAAGGCTTGATTGCAAGTATAGAGACTTAGCACAGGGTGAGGTATTTGATAGGTTGACTCTCTCGTCTATGAAAAAGAAGATTGTACAACTTTCATCCGAGCTTGAACATGCAAAGTCTAGAGAAGAAAAAAGGGGTGAACAATTTCATAGCCTTTCGCATCAACTAGCCAATCTCTTACTAGTGGGGCTTCTCCAATCCTCTGGTCTCATGAGTCTTCCCAGGAGGCTACTCCTCCTTATCTTGATCCTTCCTCCCATGCCAAAGATGAATTTCTAGTAGTGGAGATGACGCAATACAAGACACTTCTTGAATGGTTTTGTATTACTAAACTCTTTCTTGAATTTGTGAATAGTTTGTTGGATGTTTGAATTGTTGCAAATAACTCTATATATGTTGTTAATATTGTTTGTTATTGAAAATTTTGTTGCAAGTTTGTATTGTGGTTGATGAAGTTTATAAAGCGATTGTTGTTGTATTATAGTCGGTTATTATTAGAACGCGTACATGTGATGCTTTATGGTTGCTTGGCAGTAATATAACGTTGCCATTAACTTGTTTTGTAACTTTTGGTAGGTGGTGAATCTTGAAAGCAATCATATTATGCCAGTTCTTTTTCAAGAAAATCGTCCACATAATGATCAAAGTTGGTTTGAAAGTTCATTTAAAATCCAAAAAATAATATTACCAAGATAAGTCGATCGGTAACTGCAATTTTCATGCATTGAAAATATCGACCGACTCCGGTCGAAAAATATGATTTTAATTGAGAATATCTTAAAGTTACCGATCGAAATCAGTCGGAATTCACATTTCTAAAAATTATTTAAATTTAATATATTGGTCGGTGCTTTATAGAAAATAAAAATTATTTTTCAGAATAATGAGTGAATTCGGTCGGTATATTTATTTTTCCTAGGTTGTGTGTCCAAAGAAGGTGGTCAACTTTTTGTTGAACAATTCGGCCGCTTTCAGTCGACATAACCACCGATTTCGGTCTGTATTTTTTACTGACCATGCTTATATCATCAGATTAAATCGGTTGGAAATCGATGAATTTTTCTAATATATGACCGATGCCGATCAGTTTTCCTAGACAGGTTTTCGCCATTTTCTAGTAGTGATTTCTCATTTTTCTTGCCAACCGTCAAAGATAAAAATACTCCCTCCATTGTAATTTATGTACATCATTTGACTAGCACGTAACATAATGAAGATATGATATATATTTTTAAATTTATGATTTAAAACAACCTTAAATACTAGTGTAGCTTTATATCATTTAATTAGGAGTAAAGTGAGAATTTTAAAATTAAATTACCCTTTAAATATAAAAATATGACATTCTTTTGGAATATACTAAAAGGGAAGGTGTGATACATATGTTAGAACATAAAATATATATGATGAAATATAGTCTTATTATAAAGGTATGAGTGAAAGAAAGGAATACTTTGCTTAATTGTCTTACGAATAACGACAAGTAATTGCTTATGTTTCTTACAGCTAGTTATAGCTTAAGTTTATAGTATAAATCCTTGGTCTATCCTAGCTAATAGATATTAGTGTTATCTGGCATACATAGACAAATGCTCAAAGATCTTCAGACAGCCAAAGTCTGATCTTACATTAGTCATGTGCACTTTTATTAAAAAGAATTGGAGAAAAATGAAAAGGGTGATTGTAAGGCCCTTTAAAAGTTGGAAAGAATTTAAGGCTTTAAAGTGCAACAAGCTAAGGTGGGTTTCGCCAGTCGCGGACTAGTTTTTATGGACCAACAATGCGTCGCAAAGTGGAAAGAAGAACCAGCTCAACAGGACAATTATGCGGTCAATTATGCATACTGCAAATTAGTTTTGTGGATCACTAAATTGTGGCACAGTGGTCCAGAAGGGTACCGGTTATGGGTGTCAATGTCACGACCCAAATCGATGGGTCGTGACGATCACCCGGTGCCTTACTCAACAGAATACCAACGTAACGTATTTTTCTTATCGTACTAATATTGTCAAATAAGATGGAGAACGTTGTCGTGAAATACGTAGAATAAAATATGAGGAAATACTCAACATGATATACCGACTTATTCATATGTTGTACGGGCCTATAAAGCAGGCATGATCCTTTATATACTGAAAACATAGGCCGATAAGGCCATACAAGTATCCGTATACATCACATCTATCTACGAGCCTCTAAGAGTACATAATATCATAAAGGTCATGACAGAGCCCCACCATACTAATCAAAACACGTCTTAGTCATACTGACCAAATAAGCAACTCCGGATCAATTGGAGCGCACCAACATCTTTCGCGGAGCTGATAGCCTATTTGGAGGACTCTCAACCTATCTATCAGGACCTGCGAGCATGAAACGCAGCGTCCCTAGGAAAAAGGGACGTCAGTACAAATAATATACCGAGTATGTAAGGAAAAATCAGTAAATAAAAACACGAGAGAAACATGAAGTAAAAGACTCATATGTCTAAATAGCCCTGTGAATCATTTAATAGTTATAATGTCATGCATATGCATATAAATGTTATGTCATGCATGGATATATGCATTCATAACATCATCAAGCCTCTGAGGGCATCCCATCATATCATCTCGGCCATTGTGGGCAAATCATCAACGTATACCAGCTGATCAAGTGGTGGTATGTATATAACGTTGTAACCTTTTTTCATATCTCATATACATATAATATACATATATACGCGTATATAACGCCACCTGGTCATGGGTCAATGTATATATGTAAATGAAAGCAATGCAGGAGAATACGTCAATAAAATCTTTTTGAATGTCATACGACCATTATGCCTTCGATTAATATCATGAAGTAAACTTTATCCACTTACATATTTTCTGAGACCCATGAACAAATGATAAAATAATAGGACGCATGAGGAATCAAGAACATGAGCGTCTCTAGCATTTTTATCGATAGAGTCATTTATGAAAGTTGTGCATTTGCTCGTTTCGGTTATATCGTGTGGATTATGCCAAAAATAAAGAAGGGATAGCCTTAACATACCTGATCTGATTCTCTTGACAATCCCTCTGACATACGTCAATTGAGACAAAACACGTAACGGCGGATCGAAGTAGGGGAGAATCCGTATGATATTCTTGAGAGAAATTGTACTGTACAATCTTAGAATTGCGCCTAACACTGCTGTAGCGTTATGAGATTTCATATGAATTCATTTGAGAATTCGTTCGTCACTTAGCACATACACCTCCACAAAAATGATATAGGAAGAGGTCTTAAGATTCTTGGTTGTAATTTCACAAAGTCATAAGCCTTTTTCACTTTGTGAATTTAGAAATTCTTTTATGGCTTTGTTGAAGTTGAACGTTGCCATTCCATATTTGTGAATTTGAGAGTCTTTTACCTTAGTGGGTGTGGGCCCCACAAGGTGCTGACTTAGCCAAGGTTCCTTCAAAAGCGGCCACCTTGATGAATGATTTAAGAGTTACATTTTGTGACTTTGTTGACTGCCACCTTAATGGTTATCCATTCACAACCAATTAATCTTCCGTTAAAATTAATAATTACCAAATTATTAACATGATTAAGAATTATCTTAAATTACTAAAATACTACTCACTTTTAACACGCCTTATACACCTTACTATCATGGTCATGTGGTACCTTGTATAGCACTAGTCCATAAATACCGAATATTTTAGCTCGGGCCGTATTTTATCCCAAAATGTTAAACTTCGACGAAAATTCATTTTCTTTGATTTTCTTACCCTCTCACCTTCATGAATTTACTCATCACTTGTTTGAAATAGCATAATGCTTATAATCTCCAAATAATCTTGTCCTTGAATCTGAGATCAATTATCTTACGACAATTTCATGTATAACACTACAGGGTGTAACATCTTCGTAATATAATGGTGCGGAGCGTTGTAAAGACTCGTAAAAATTTTCTTGTTTAAAAATAATGCCCGAATGAGTCTCTGAGTTGTTTTTATTGTGGAAATTTTTAAAACGGACCAAAATTGAGTAAAAAGTACCCCAAGACTTAAAGAATAAAATTTTTCAGAAAGTGGGTGTTATGTGACGCACAATGCGATCGCAACCTGGGCAGATCACTGCCCCATTTGAGGTCAACTATGCGGTCCAATGTGCGATCGCATTTCAGTTCTGCAGACCGCATATCTGTCATATTGTTGCCTTTGATTTTGGGAGGGAAGTTATGCGACACATTATGTGATCGCATAACGTGTATGCGGACCGCACAATTGTCGCATACTTGGGTGGTGTGTTTTAAATTTTGGCCCATCTTGAGGGCCATTATGCGGTCGATTATGCAGACCGCATGTCAGGAATGCGATCGCATTCCTGATCGCATTCTTGTGTCGGGCCCTATTTTTCTAATTTTTAAAACCCGACCCCAGTTCATTAAAACACCCCTCCCCTTCAATTTTTAACCATTTTATGATATATTAGAGAGAGAAAAGAGTGGGTTCTAGAGAGATAAAGTCCCAACTTCATCAAATTGGTCTTCCTTCATCACTCAAGCTTGGAACTAATCAAGTAGGACACAAATTTCATCACTCTAAGAGGTAAGCTTCTATCTCATTAACCTTAATTTCAAGATTTTTGTTAAAATCTAGTAAAGAAAAATAGGTTGGAGTAACCTTTCACTAAAAAGGGGTTATTTAATCTAAAGGAACACCTAGTGTTTGATAGATAGCTAAAATGACTTCAAGACATGTTCATGATTCCTAATTCTAAGTTTAAATGTGCCGCGTTTTGAATTAGATTGAAGGTGCTAGTCGGTCCGGTGATTTGAAAGTAAAAGTTAGAAAGGGATTTCGACCCTAGATATGTATGGCTAACTTTAACCTTTGTAGAATCCCCTTGTTGGGTCCGAGCATACGACATGGGTACCTTGTTGATAATATGTAAATTAATTGTTCAAATGTGTTGAGACTTAAGATTCTACTCTCTGATTGTCCTAGTTGATTGTCATATTATCGTGCTATATGAGGTTGTGAAAGGTGTATTGATATGCCTGTCTTATTATGTGCAAATCTCGTAAATGCTCGAGAGTATCGATATGAAAGTATGTGTTAATGAATGAAATATTGTTGATGTGCCCAAGTGTGGGAATGTATATAATGGCTAAAATTCGTGCGTGGAAAGTAATGGAAAAAGGGTATTATGAAACGATGTAAATGAGTTGAACGATTATGGCAACACCGTGTACATGAATTACTGCTTGGTAAGAACTATGGTGGCTTAGTCCCAAATAAATAAATTGTGGATATGAACTTGTGTTCCTTGAAATGTTGATTCTTGTGATTGATTGTTTGTGGTTAATTGTTACATAACATGATTGTCGGGTGGGATCGGGTTGCGCGCCGCAACACGAACTAATAAGGATAATAAGACGTGAGGTAATAAGGGTGGCTGAGGTAATAAGGGTGGTTGAGGGAATAAAGGAGGTCGAGGTAATAAGGACGGAATGTGAGCATTATCACCATTGAGATGAAAATCTATGAAACTTGATGAGATGTAAGGTAATAAGGGTGGCCGAGGTATAAGGACGGAATGTGATCTTTATCACCATCGAAATGAAAAATCGGGGAAATTCTTGAATATGTTAATGTTGAAAGGGGAAAAGGAGAGATCGTGAAACTTGATGATTTGGTTGTTCTTTTCCAAGTGCGTTGATTGATTGGTTCTAGTATTGTTTCTTACTTGTGTATTGTTTGATTGTTCTTGGGATAAAGTTTGTTCATACATAATAGTACTATTCCACAGTAATAACGTCCCTTTTGTCGGCGGCGCTACATTTTCTTATATAAATATAGGTGGTTCTACAACAGGTAATTCAGCCCACCATCACTAGTGCCTCCTCTCCTTTCCGTAAGTTGTTCTGGTGAGCCCTACTTCTTCCCGGGGCAACGTGTGGCTCATGTCATCTTAATTTGAGTTTATGGTGTGGTGTAAGGTATAGTCGGGTCCTTGTTGCCGGCAAGTAGTATATAAATCTTTTGTACTTGTAGAGGCTCCGTGGACACAATGTGGGGAAAGTATATATGTATTTTGGGTAGTAAGTGTATGGTTTGGAATTGTGGTCCACGTTGTTAATGTTGTATGTGTTTTGTAAGTAATTGGGTATCATGTGCTAGTAATGATAAAAAGTAGAAGTGAATTCAATTTGAAAGTTTATGCTTAAGTTATAAATGGCTACTTTACTTGAATGATGTATATTGAAATCGCAGGGTAACACGTGGGATAGGAAAGACAAATCAGGTTCGCTTGACTGGGGTCACCCGGTTGAGTGCCGGTTGCGTCCTTCGATTTTGGGGCGTGAAAAACTTGGTATCAGAGCCAGGTTTTAAAAGTGTCCTAGGATGCCTCGGAGCCGTGTCTAGTAGAACCCTTTTTATCATTGTGTTGTATACCACATCTATAATTAGGGGGCTACATGGACATTTAGGAAACACCCTTTTCATTGTTATTCTATATCGTGCGGTGAAGTGGAAAGTGAAAATATTCTTGTCTAACTCGTGCTCTGTTCCAAAATTTTCAATAATGGCACCAAAGAAGAGAGCTCGGCTCGGCCTAGAGGCTGATGCCACCCCAAGTGTGGCTGTGAAATATGTACCTGATGGTCCGGGTACTTCTGATGGGGACCTCAGGGGAGCTATTCATATGTTGATTCAGTTAGTGACCACTCAGGCCCAAGGATCTCATGCTGCCCCTGCATCCTCTAGCAGATAGGGAGATTCCACCGGTTCCAGAGTCAACCAGTTTCTGCGGTTGGCCCCTCCAGAGTTCTCAGGTATTGATCCGGAGGTCGATCCGCAGGATTTTCTAGATGAGATGTGCAAGACGCTTCGGGTTATGAAGGCTACAGAGACAGAGGGGGTTTAGTTAGCATCTTACAGGCTGAGGGGAGCAGCGTATTCATGGTTCGAGATCTGGAAAAATTCTCGTGAGTAAGGAAGTCCTCCGGCGAGATGGAATGAGTTCGTTGATACTTTCATGGATCACTTCTTGCCTGCCGAGGCTATGGCCGCCAGTGCTACGGAGTTTGAGGTTCTCAAGCAAGGTAATATGAGTGTGTTGGAGTACCACATGGAGTTCGTGAGGTTGTCTAAGTATGTTTCTTTGTATCGACAATGGGTGCCAGAGTTTGACGGTTTGTCCAGGGCCTTAGTCCTTTGGTTGTGAATAATGCTGCTACAGCTCCCTTGCACTCAGACATGAATTATGGTGAGATAGTGGGATTAGCCCAGGCCACGGAGGCTAGGAAATTAAAGATAAGGTCGGAGAGGGAGAGTATTAGCAGGGCCCGGCAGCGGGCCACTTGGGGAGTTCAGTTGGAGGGGGGATACCAGTTCAGGGGAGAGGACCATCAAGGCCATCCCAAACTTATGCTCAGTCCTCATCCACTGCATCGTCATCAGTGCACCATTATCAGCAGAGCAGTCACTGGGGACCAGGATCAGATAGTAGGAGACCCCATCAGTCCGGTCGTCAAGGAGGGGGGTTCCAGCAGCAGAGGAGGGCTTCATGCCCTAAGTGTGGGAGGTTCCATACCGAGCCTTTGTTACCTGGATACCCCGGTATGCTACGGGTGTGGGATGAGAGGTCATATTCAGCGGGATTGTCGTGCGCCCAATCAAGGCATGGGTAGTGGTTTTGCTCAGCCGTCTGGTTCTTTAGTCGCCGCATCTTCAGTATGTCCTGGAGCTCCAGCAGGGCGTGGTGCAGTTAGAGGTGGAGCTCAGGTAGAGGTGGACCCAGCCGGTTCTATGCTTTGAGTGTTCTCCAGAGTGCAGAGGCTTCTCTAGATGTTGTTACAGGTATTCTGGCTGTCCAAGCCCTTGATTGTTATGCTCTTATTGATTCGGGGTCCTCCATGTCTTATGTTACCCCATTTATTGATTCAAGTTTTGGGATAGAACCCGAAAAACTTCATGAACTGTTCTCTGTGTCGACTCCGATTAGTGATTCCATTACAGCCGCACGAGTCTATAGGAATTGTGTTTTCACGGTGTGTGGTCGAGATACCACGGCCGATCTTATTGAAATAGGGATGGTAGATTTCGATGTTATCATGGGAATGGATTGGCTTTACTCCTGCTTTGCTAAACTCGACTGTCGAACCAGAATTATGAGACTAGAGTTTCTTAATTGAGTGCAAAGGGAATGGTGTGGTGCCAAAGGGTAGGTTTATTTCCTAGCTTAAGGCCTCGAAGATGATTAAAAAACGGTGTCTTTATCATTTGGTCCGGGTTGCGGACACCACTTCAGAAGTGTCTGCCCCCGAGTTCCGTTCCAGTCGTGAATGAGTTTCTTGAAGTATTTTCGGATGAGCTTCCAGGGATTCCGCCAGATAGATAGGTCGATTTCGGGATTGATGTATTGCCAGATACACAACCAATATCTATTCCACCATACAGAATGGAGCCAGTAGGGTTGAGGGAGTTAAGGGTTCATTCGGCCGAGTGTATCCCCGTGGGGTGCTCTGACTCTTTTCGTCAGGAAGAAGGACGGGTCACTTTGGATGTGTATTGATTATCGGCAGCTCAACAAAGTCACTATCAAAAACAAGTATCCATTACGTCAGATAGATGATTTGTTCGACCAATTTCAGGTTGCGAGGTTTTTCTCCAAAATTGATTTACGGTCATGGTATCACCAGTTGAAGATCAGAGAGCAGGATATTCCTAAGACCACCTTCAGAACTCGTTATGGCCATTTTGAATTTTTGGTAATGTCCTTTGGATTGACCAATGCTCCAGCGGCTTTCATGGATCTTAAGAATCAGGTTTTGACTCCTTCATGATTGTTTTTATTGATGACATCCTTGTCTACTCGCGGAGTCGGGAGGATCATGTTGATCACCTTAGGGCAGTTCTGCATACTCTTCATCAGCACCAATTGTATGCCAAGTTTCCAAAATGTTAATTTTTGCTGGAGTCAGTTACATTTGGGTCATGTTTTTTCCAGAGAAGGGATTAAGGTTGATCCCCAGAAGATCCCAGCGGTGAAGGATTGTCTTAGACCAACGACCCCGACAGATGTTCGTAGTTTCTTGGGTCTAGCTAGGTATCATCGGAGGTTTGTAGAGGGGTTCTCTACCCTTGCCTCCCCACTGACTAAATTGACGCAGAAGGAAACTAAGTTCCAATGGTCCGACGCTTGTGAGAAGAGATATTGAAATCAAGATTGACTTTAGCACCGGTGTTAACTTTGCCAGAAGGCACGGAGGGATTTATGATTTACTGCGATGCTTCAAGGGTTGGTTTGGGATGTGTGTTGATGCAACACGGGAAGGTTATAGCCTATGCTTCCAAGCAACTCAAGGATCACGAGAAGAATTATCCGACGCATGATTTAGAACTCGCGGCAGTTGTGTTTGCATTAAAAATCTTGCGGCATTATTTGTATGGGGTCCATATGGACGTGTTCTCAGACCACAAGAGTCTCTAATATTTGTTCAAGCAGAAGGAGTTGAATTTAAGGCAGCGACGATGGTTAGAATTTCTTACGGATTATGATATGAACATTCTGTAGCATCCAAGGAAATCAAATATAGTGGCTGACGCTCTCAGTCGGAAGTCTATGGGTAGTCTGGCTCATTTGGAGGAAGATCAGAGGTCGTTATCTCGGGAGGTTTGTCAATTGGCTAGTCTGGGGGTCTGTCTCTCGACCTCAGACGAGGGGAAAGTCATGGTGCATAATGGGGCATAATCATCACTTGTAGCGGAAGTCAAGGAGAAGAAGTTTATTGATCCAACATTGGCATAGTTGAAGGAGGCAGTTTTGAATAGCAAGATTTCGGCATTTTCACTCGGAAGCGATTATTGTGTTTTGCGGTGCCAGGGAATGCTACGTGTTCCTGATATGGATAATCTTCGAGAGAGGGTGATGGCGGAAGCTCACAGTTCCAGGTATTTCGTGCACCCAGGTTCTACGAAAATTTATTAAAATTTCTGGGAAGTTTATTGGTGGAGCGGTATGAAAAGAGGTGTGGCAGATTTTGTATCTAAATGTCTGAATTGTCAGCAGGTGAAGGCCGAGCATCAGAGGCCTGGTGTTAACTCAGCTTATAGGAATTCCAATGTGGAAATGGGAAATGATCAACATGGATTTAGTGGTAGGGTTACCTCGCACTCAGTGCAAGTTCGACTCGATTTGGGTGATAGTGGCTCACTTCTTGCCGGTCAAGTCCACCGATACTGCAGAACAGTATGCTCAGTTGTATACCAAGGAAATAATCAGGCTTCATGGTACTCCTGTTTCTATTATCTCAGACCGAGGAGCCCACTTCACGGCTAATGTTTGGAGGAAATTTCAGCAAGGTTTGGGTACTCAGGTAAATCTCAGCACAACTTTCGATCCGCAGACTGATGGTCAGGCAAAGCGGACTATGCAGACTCTTGAAGATATATTACGGGATTGTGTGTTGGACTTCAAGGGTAGTTGGCCCCATTTGAGGCATTATACGGAAATAGGTGTAGATCTCCGAGTTGGCGGTTCGAGGTTGGTGAAGTAGAATTGTTAGTGCCAGATCTTGTGCACCAGGCATTGGAAAAAGTCAGAGTCATTCGGGAGAGTATGAAAACCGCTCAGAGCCGTCAAAAATCCTATGCGGACGTCCGTCAAAGAAAATTGGAATTCAAATTAGATGATAAGGTATTCTTGAAGGTATCTCCCATGAATGGAGTAATGCGGTTTGGGAAGAAACGAAAATTAAGCCCAAGGTATGTCGGGCCATATCGGATTACTAAAAGGGTAGGACAAGTGGCTTATAGGTTGGAATTACCCCCTGAAATGTCATAAGTGCACCCGGTGTTCCACGTGTCCATCTTGAAGAAAGTGGTTGGATATCCATCAGCCATCGTGTCAGTTGAGACTATTGAGGTTAATGAAGAATTATTGGTATAAGAAGAAAGAACTATGTGTAGTTGACAAAATTATTGAATATTTGCAAATTGTTGAGGTAACAACGTTCTGTGTGAGTTATTGGGTGATTAAAACTGTGTAATGGTGTTGGAAATTTATTTCGGGGGCTCTCTGATAGGTAGATAGGTCTAATTACAAAGGGAACTCTGGCGAAATTTTTCTGAAATATTGGTGTGACGACCCAAAGGGGCATCACTTATATTCTTACCCATTTCGTGCTTCTGAGGTCTTGGAAACCTCATTTAGTATTTCCTCGATTTGCGTGCACAGTCCTGACGTGTAACCAGAAAGCTTAAATATGAAATTTTGTGAAAAATGCTAAGTTTTGATATTAAAATTAATAAATTGACTTCGGTCAACCTTTTGGGTAAACATACCCGGACCCGTGATTTGAGGGTCCCGGAGGGTCTGTAGGAAAATATGGGACTTGGGCGCATGCCCGGAATCGAATTCCGAGGTCCCAAGCCCGCGAAATCAATTTTTGAGTAAAATTGTTTCTGAAAATATTTAAGGAAATTGAAAATGAAATCTGATTAGAAAGTGATGGTATCAGGCCCGTAGTTTGGTTCCGGCGCCTGGTACAGGTCTTATATATGGTTTAAGTCCTTTTTGTAAAGTTTGGTCGAAAACGGACCTCGTTTGTCGTGTTTCGGACTTAAAATGGAAAATTTGATGTTTTATGAAAATTGATAGAATTCATGGATTTCGATGCTTAATTAGATGAATATCATGTTATTTTGGCGATTTGATCACACGGGTAAGTTCATAGGATGTTTTTGAGGTAGTGTGTATATTTGGTTTGAAGCTCCGAGGGTTCGGGTGAGTTTTGGATAGGCTACAGATTGCATTTTTGAACTTGGAAATTTGTTGGTGCAACTGATCTGCAGGCTTCGCATTTGCGAAGCCAACATCGCAAATGTGAGCTATTCATCACAAATGCGAAGGTTGGTCTGGGCAGGTCTGATCGCAAATGCGACCAAGGGGTTCGCAAATGCGAAGGTTGGTCTGGCAGGCATGATCGCAAATGCGACCAAGGGGTTCGCAAATGCGAAGGTTGGTCTGGGCAGCCATGATCGTAAATGCAATCAAGAAGTTTGCAAATGCGAAGGGTGGTCGCAAATGTGACATCTTCCATCAAAAATGCGAAGGCTGGGAATTTCTGAAGGGGTTCGCTATTCCCATACCAACCAGTGGCCTGCAATGCACTTAAACCGAATTTTGGACTCCATTTTCATATTTTCTCAAACTCAAATACCCTTAGGCGATTTTTCCAAGAACAAGACTCCTTCCAAATCATTTGTAAGTTGCTTTTAATCAATTCTTTCAATCATTAACACCATTTAACATGTTTTCAAATTAAAAATCAAAGATTTCCATGCGTGAAATTGGGTGATTTGGGAAGAACTTAGGTTTTTCCAAAATTGGGGTTTGAGTGGGTGATTGACCTCCGATTAGAGAGATTTTTCCATGGCTGGACTCGTGAGAGTATGAGGGTCCTGAAAATGTAAAATTTATCCGAATCCAAGATGCTGTCCTGAGGGGCATTTTGGTCATTTTAACTAATTTCGCGCCGTAACTTTGAATTAAGTAGTAGAATCAGTTGCTTGAGATTTTATTTACGATATGAAATTTATTAAAATAGATTTGGGCCAGTTGGAGCCGGATACCCGTGGCAAACATGTGGTTTCGAGTTGATTTTCGAGCCGGTTCGAGGTAAGTGACTTGTCTAACCTTGTGTGGGGGACCTTTCCCCTTTAGGATGTGATATTTGGTAATTGAATGCCTTGTACGTGAGGTGACGAGTGCGTACTTGTGCTAATTGTTGAAAATCTGATTTTAATTAAATATTTAGACTGAGTTTCTTTCTTACCTGCTTTATTCTACTTGCAATTATAGCCTATGTTAGTTTAGAAAAGCATGCCTAGTTGACTTGAATTGCCTATTTGCTTAAGTTGATTTAATTGTACTACGTGAATCATGTTAGGCTAGAACTACTTGTTGCTTTGTATCTTTGCACCCTATTTCTGAATGTATTCTTGTTGTGGCCTCATATTTACTCTGGGACTACGAGACGGTATCCTGGGAGATCCCCCTGCATATTTACTTTGGGACTACGGGACGGTATCCCGGGAGATTCCCCTGCATATTTACTTTGGGACTACGGGACGGTATCCTGGGTGATCCCCCTGTGTATTTACTGTGGGACTACGGGACGGTATCCTGGGAGATCCCTCTGCATATTTACTTTGGGACTAGGGGACGGTATCCCAGGAGATCCCCCTGCATATTTACTTTTAGACTACGAGATGGTATCCCGGGAGATTCCCCCGCATATTTACTTTGGGGCTACGAGACGGTATCCCGGGAGATTCCCCCCGAATATTTACTTTGGGACTACGGGACGGTATCTCGGGAGATCCTTCGGATATTCATATGATGGACTACGGGATGGTATCCTGGGAAATCCACTAGACAGTTGAGAAAAGGACTACAAGACAGTATCCTGGGAGATCCTCATTGTTACTATTGTTATTGAGCTGTACATATTCCGTGCTTACTCTGTTCTTGTGTTTTTGTTATTGCATTGTTTGACCTGTCTTATTTCACTGCTGTACTCATTATTACTGTCTGTTTTCATGTTGTAAATTCCTATTATATTGTTTAACCTCAGTAGGGCCCTGACCTTCCTTGTCGCTACCTGACCGAGGTTAGGCTTGGCACTTACTGAGTACCGCTGTGGTGTACTCATGCCTTTTCTGCGCCATTTTTTTCACGTGCAGATCCAGGTACCTCCACCAGGTGCACTATCCCCGAGGTTGAGAGATCTAGCAGAGACTTCGAGGTACATTTGCCGCGTTCGCAAACCAGGAGTCACTATCTTATTCCAGCTCTAGTGGAAAGATTTTTCTTCCTTTCAGTGGTTTAGACATTCTTGAGTTAGAGTAGTGTAGTATATTTCTGTTAGCCAGTGTTTTCTTGTGAGTTTCCAGGTTTTGGGGTTATATTGTAGACTTCAGCAATATTTAGGTTTGGGTTGTATATGACAAGCGGCATTTATGTATAAAGTTTTTCTTTAGTTGTTCAGTTTTAATTAATTATTCCGCAAGTTGTGTCATTTTTCCACATTGTTAGACTTACCTAGTTATAGGGACTAGGTGCCATCACGACATGTTCACGAAGGGCGAACTGGGGTCGTGACAAATTGGTATTAGAGATCTAGGTTCATAGGAGTCATGGAACATAGGTCGGTTTATTAGAGACTCGATGATCGGTACGGAGACGTGTGTACTTATCTACGAGAGGCTATGTAACAGTTTAGGAAAAATCTTCACTTCAATGATTTCCTTATCGTATAATATTTTTGACATCAATTATAAACCTCTGTCTTCTATTCCCTCACAGATGGTGAGGACATGTGCTACTCGGGACGATCAGGCACCCGTGCCCCTACTGCAGCCGTTAGAGGCCGGGGCCGAGGTAGAGGTAGAGGCCGAGGACGTGCGCGTGGTGCAGCGAGAGAACCTGCGCGAGCTGCTACCGAGGTACCACCAGCAGATCTAGCCAAGGTTCAGGCACCTGACACGCCTACTACCACTACTACTCCAGCCCTTCAGGAGACGTTAGCTCAGTTCATGTCTATGTACACAACTCTGGCAGGCAGGGTTGCTTCCCCTTGCTAGAGCCACATCCTAGGCCGGGGGAGGAGCACAGACTCCCGCCGCCCGCACTCCTGAGCAGTGGGTGCCTGTGGAGCAGGTCCCAAACATCATTCCTGCACCACCCGTAGTGGCAGTTCAGCCCGATGATCGGTTAACTGCTTCAAAGGACGTGCAGCGGAGACTTGAGAGGTTCAAGAAGTATGATCCTCCGGTATTCAGTGGTCTAGCATCAGACGATGCCTTGGAGTTTCTATAGGAGTGCCATCGTATTCTTCGCACTATGGGCATAGCCGGATCTAGTGGGGTTTCCTTTACTACCTTCCAGCTTCACGGAGCCGCCTATGATTGGTGGAGCACTTATGAGTTAGATAGTCTAGACGAGGCTGCTTCACTGACCTGGACCCAGTTCTCAGATATGTTCCTAAGAGAGTTTGTTCCTCAGAGCCTCAGGGATGCATGGCGCGCAGAGTTTGAGCATTTGCGCCAGGGTGCTATGACAATTTCAGAGTATGCTATTCGTTACACCAAATTAGCTAGGCATGCACCGACTTTGGTTGCTACTGTCCGCGAGAGGGTTCTCCTATTCATTGAGGGTCTTATCCCACCCATCAGATCTAGCATGGCTCGAGAGTTGGAGATGGACATTCCTTATCAGCAGGTAGTGAGCATTGCTAGGAGGATCGAGGGTATGCTCGCTAGGGAGCAAGAGGAGAGAGAGGCCAAGAGGTCTCGAGAGTCGGGCCACTACTCTAGTGCCCGTACCCCAGCAACAGGTCGACATGGTAGGGATTATATGGTTCGCCCCGTTCATTCAGCCCTTATTGCAGCCAGCGGTACCCCAGCTCCACCCAGGCCTCAGAAGCCTTACTATGCACCTCCAGTTTCTAGTGCGCCTTCGGCGCGAGGTGCTTTCAGGGGTCAGTCTAGCAGACCTGGCCCTAGCCAGCCACAACCACCACGTCCTCCCAGAGCTTGTTTCGAGTGTGGAGATACATGCCATCTAGTTAGGGACTGCCCCAGACTTAGTTGGGGTGCATCTTCACAGACTTTTCCGCCATAACTTGCTCAGCAGAGTTCTCAGGCCATGATCATAGCTCCAGCTGCTACCCCATCTGCCCAGCCAACTAGGGGCGGAGGTCGGGGAGGTAGAGGTTTCCCTCGAGGGGGATGCCATGCTAGATATTATGCTATTCTTGGTCGTACCGAGACTGTTGCCTCTGATTCTATCATTATAGGTATTATACTGGTTGGTCACAGCGATGTATCGGTTCTATTCGATCCAGGCTCCACGTATTCTTATGTGTCTTCTTATTTTGCTCCGCATTTGGGTATAGCCCGAGATTCTTTGAGTTCTCCTGTTTATGTTTCTACTCCTGTGGGGGATTCTCTTATTATGGACCGCGTTTATCGGTCGTGTCTGGTTACAATTCGTGGTTTTGAGACCAGTGCAGATTTATTGTTACTCGATATGGGGGATTTTGATATTATCTTGGGCATGGACTGGTTGTCACCCCATTATGCTATTCTTGATTGTCACGCCAAGACCGTGACGCTAGCTATGCCAGGTGTTCTGCGTGTTGAGTGGAGTGGTACCTTATATCACACTCCCATTAGAGTTATCTCTTTTCTTAGAGCTCAGCGTATGGTTGAGAAGGGGTGTGCCGCGTATTTAGCTTATGTGAGAGATGTCAGTGTTGATACCCCTTTTGTTGATTCAGTTCCAGTGGTACGGGATTATCCCGATGTGTTTCCATCTGATCTTCCGAGCATGCCGCCCGATAGAGACATTGATTTTGGCATTGATTTGTTGTCGGGCACTCAGCCCATTTCCATTCCTTCGTACCGTATGGCTCCTCCTGAGTTGACGGATTTGAAGAATCAGTTACAAGAATTGCTTGATAAGGGTTTTATTCGACCCCTTGGGGTGATCCTGTCTTCTTTCTGAAGAAAAAGGACGGTTCTATACACATGTGTATTGATTATCGTCAGTTGAACAGGGTTACAGTGAAGAACCGTTATCCCTTGCCTCGTATTGATTATCTATTTGACCAGCTTCAGGGCGAACAAGTATTTTCTAAGATTGATTTGCACTCAGGCTACCATCAGTTGAAGATTCAGGAGCCAGATATTTCGAAGACTACCTTCAGGACTCGGTATGGCCATTACGAGTTTCTAGTTATGTCATTTGGGCTGACTAATGCCCCAGCAGCATTTATGCATTTGATGCATAGTGTGTTCAAGACATATCTCGACTCGTTCGTCATTTTTTTCATAGATGATATTCTTTTTTACTCCCGGAGTTGGGAAGATCATGTGCAGCACCTGAGGACAGTACTTCAGACCCTGAGAGAGAAGAAGTTGTATGCAAAGTTCGCAAAATGTGAGTTTTGGTTATGTTCTGTGACATTCTTGGGCCACGTAGTATCGAGTGAGGGCATTCGGGTGGATCCGAAGAAGGTAGAGGTCGTGCAGAGTTGGCCCAGGCCGTCCTCAAGTACGGAGATTCGCAGTTTGTTTGGCTTGGTGGGCTACTACCGTCGTTTTGTGGAAGGATTTTCATCGATTGCAGCGCCTATGACCAGATTGACCCAGAAGGGTGCTCCATTTTAGTGGACAGAGGAGTGTGAGGCGAGCTTTCGGAAGCTCAAGAGAGCTTTGATTGCAGCCCCAATTTTGATATTGCCTACTGGTTCGGGGTCTTATACAGTTTATTGTGATGCCTCGCGAGTCGGCCTTGGAGCGGTGTTGATGCAGGACGGTAGGGTGATTGCCTACGCGTCTAGGCAGTTGAAGATACATGAGAAGAATTACCCTGTCCATGACCTTGAGTTAGCTTCCATTGTTCATGCCTTGAAGATCTGGTGTCATTATTTATATGGTGTCTCCTGTGAGATATTTACGAATCACCAGAGTTTGCAGCACATGTTCAGGCAGAAGGATCTAAATTTGCGCCAGCGTAGATGGTTAGAGTTGCTAAAGGACTATGACGTCACTATATTATACCACCCGGGGAAGGCCAATATGGTGGCCGACGCCTTGAGTCACCGGGCAGAGAGTTTGGGGAGTTTGGCATACCTTCATGCAGCTGAGAGGCCTCTAGCCTTAGATGTTCAGTCCTTAGCCAGTCAGTTCGTGAGATTGGATCTTTTTGAGCCTTGCCGGGTATTAGCTTGTGTGGTTTCTCGGTCTCGCTTATTCGATAGTATCAGGGAGCGGCAGTACGATGATCCTCATTTACTTGTCCTCAAGGACATGGTCCAGCACGGTGAGGCCAGAGATGTGACCATTTGAGATGACGGGGTATTGAGGATGCACAGTCGGATTTGTGTGCCCAATGTTGACGGGCTTCGGGAGTTGATTTTAGCTGAGGTCTACAATTCGCGGTATTCAATCCATCTGGGTACCATGAAGATGTAACAAGATCTGAGACATCACTATTGGTGGCAAAGAATGAAGAAGGATATAGTAGAGTTTGTAGCCAAGTGTCTCAACTATCAGCAGGTCAAATGTGAACATCAGAGACTGGGAGGGTTACTTTAGCAGATTGAGCTTCCAGAGTGGAAGTGGGAGCGGGTCACCATGGACTTTTTGGTTGGACTTCCTCGGACTTTGAGGAAGCATGATGCCATTTGGGTGCTTGTGGATCGGCTGACCAAATCTGCCCATTTCATTCCGGTACTGACTACTTATTCATCGGAACGGTTGGCAGAGATTTATATTCGGGAGATCGTTCGTCTGCATGGTATTCCAGTTTCTATTATTTCAGACAGAGGTACTCAGTTCACTTCACGGTTCTGGAGAGTCGTTCAGTAGGAGTTGGGTACCAGGGTGGAGTTGAGCACAACATTTCATCCCCAGCTTGGCACAACAACTTGATTCTTGTGATTGATTGTTTGTGGTTAATTGTTACATAAAATGATTGTCGGGTGTGATCGGGTTGCGCGCTGCAACACGAACTAATAAGGATAATAAGATGTGAGGTAATAAGGGTGGCCGAGGGAATTAGGGAGGCCGAGGTAATAAGGAAGAAATGTGATCATTATCACCACTGAAATGAAAATATATGAAACTTGTTAAGATGTGAGGTAATAAGGGTGGCCGAGGGAATAAGGTTAGCCGAGGTAATAAGGACGGAATGTAATCGTTATCACCATCGAAATGAAAAATCAGGGAAACTCTTGAATATGGTAATGTTGAAAGGGAAAAATGAGAGATTGTGAAACTTGATGATTTGGTTGTTCTTTTCCACGTGTGTTGATTGATTGGTTCTATTACTGTTTCTTACTCGTGTATTGTTTGATTGTACTTAGGAAAAAGTTTGTTCATACATACTAGTACTATTCCACAGTACTAACGTCCCTTTTGCCAGGGGCGCTACATTTTCTTATATAAATGTAGGTGGTTCTACAACAGGTAATTCAGCCCACCGTCACTAGTGCCTCCTCTCCTTTCCGTCAGCTGTTCTGGTGAGCCCACTTCCTCCCGGGGCCACGTGTGGCTCATGTAATCTTAATTTGAGTTTATGGTGTAGTGTAAAGTATAGTTGGGGCCTTGTTGCCGGCAAGTAGTATAAATATTTTGTACTTGTAGAGGCTCCGTAGACATAATGTGGGGAAAGTATATATGTATTTTGGGTAGTAAGACTATGGTTTGGAATTGTGGTCCACGTTATTAATGTTGTATGTATTTTGTAAGTAATTGGGTATCATGTGTTAGTAATGATAAAAAGTATAAGTGAATTCAATTTGAAAGTTTATGCTTAAGTTATAAATGGCTACTTTACTTGAATGATGTATATTGACATCACGGGGTATCGCGTGGGATAGGAAAGGAAAATCAGGTTCTCTTGACTAGGGTCACCCGGTTGAGTGCCGGTCGCGTCCCTCGATTTTGGGGCGTTACAAGCGTAACATAATTGTAATGAAATACTGCAGGGCGTAACATCATTGTAATATAATACTGTGGGGCGTAACATCATTTCCCCTTTTGGAACATTCGTCCTCGAATGTTGACTGATAAACTTATCATCCTCATAACCCATAGCTCTTGCGAATACTTTAATACTCTCCTTTCAATTTAGGCAACTGTTTTTACAATAAATCCAAAGGCCAGGGCATCCCCCCTCTTTAAGGCTCTATCATGCAGCCTGTACGACTCTACATTTGTATGTGCGCCTATGAAATGCTCCTCTCCTTTCCTCCATCTCATAGCCAATCTATAGGCCTCACTTTGCGAACATATACAAAATTATGTCAATTTGCCCCTCTGGGGGTCATTAGCTTTACTACATCTAAGTAGGCCATACTATACCATAACTCTTACTTCGATTTATCGTTACTGCTGTCTGCGACCAAACTCCAGGTTACTCTCGTTGCTTATACTATATGCATAAAGCTATGTCTTTTAACGTTTCTTCATTACTGTTCATCTTAAGACTGATGGCCTAATCTCATCTCGTACTTTGTATATTTTATCCATCCATTGTCGATTCACCTCAATGTTTACAATATTCCATTGATAACATGAAACTTCATACGTAATTCATAGCCATAAGGACTTATGTTGCATCGAGGAATATTTGAAGTTATTTTTCCTGATCCACTTAGAGGCAATACTGTACTTCAATAATCGTATTTTATAGCATCCCAATGTGATTCACCTTACATGGGTATTTTAATTTCGTACAATTCATGAAATCCTCTTCAAATCATTACTCAATCGAAGGCCCGAATGTCATTTTTTATCTATCACAATTACACCCTCATTCTACTACCAGGGCATTCCATCTTTTCTAAATGTTATAAGTCTTAGACTCCTTTGAGTTCATTCGGTCTATACTGAGCTTTCTATAACTTAGAGAAACCAGTATCTTTCTTGTTTTCATGGGCTTAATTTTGAGGACATATCCATTCTTGTCACCTTCTCACTCGCCCTTTCTTATCCTTACTCATGTTTTCCTAAAACCCTGTTGCTTTACCAAACATTAGCTTGCGACCTACACATATCTATTTATATTACTCGCAACCTTCCTTCAACTTTCTTGCACCATTCATTTCATTTTGTTACTCTGGAACATCAAGAGAGAAATCACATCGTCTCTAACTCTTATTTACTTTCTTAACTAGACCTCTCAGTACCTAGAAACAATGGGCTGGAATATATGCCACTGACGACGTTGCTATCATTCCTGGAAACTGAATCCCCGCGCTTCTAACCTTCTATCCGAAGTATGGACTATTCCCAACCTTCTGTACTTGACTATCTCGTACGTTGTTCATCTTTACCTTACTTACCTTAAAATATCGTCTCATATTCTTCTATCTCTTTCATAACCTCCCGTTCACATAGGTATGATTCACATCCACAACTTGAAGCTCTATTATAATACTTGCACCTCTGGCGCATACACAATCTAGTGGGAGCATCATACTGACTTCTTATGAGGTTGGTACTTCTTCTAACTAGCTTTATCGTAAAGCCGTTATAGAATATTGCTACTGTACTTTCTCTCTTGTACCTATGATATTAAGAGTGATTCTATAATGTTCTCAATCGATTTCTATAATTTTCTTGGTCCAATAACAAGAATCCTGATTTACATAGTTGATGTAACTCTTTAGTTTCCTCGTCCCTCTGATCAACCTTTATGTAGGCTTAAGCTATATTCTGATTTTCAGCTCATGGTATTATTTATTACTTTAGCCTTTCATGGGTGCTATGGAATATCCATGATACAATCTTCTAATGATTCAATCCTTTGTCTATGACTTGGACTCAATTCTTTTTTTAAACTTATACCAGAGTCTTCTATAGATGTATGATTGTCAACATATATGCTACATGGACAACACTTCAAAATCTTAATTACGTTCATAACGTAACTAAATCTGGATCATTGTTCAAATAATTCCTTTCATTCCATCTCAGCTTTCTTTAAACGTAGGCAATTACTTTTCCCGATATTTTCCCCCATTATTGCGTGCATACTTAGCTTATCTTAGTGTCCACGCATGCCGAAATTACCGTGCAACTCATATGATCTTGAATATCACTTTTGATTTCATTTCCTGCTCTTTAGCTACGGTAGGTGCCACTTTCTTATGGAGTGCATACAGTGTTGTAGTGATATTGTTTTTACATGACCATTCCTTTTTCAAATTACTATGCTTAGGTTGAAGCCTTCTTCCTTATTTACTCAACTAGTCTTTCATTGTAGTACTTAGGTAGGACCTTCAGACGCTTGTAAAGATTCAACCTTATTACATCGTATATCCGATGGAATTCTTGATGGTCATACTCACCTATAATTATCCGCAGTTCTTATCTCCACGCCCTTGTACTTGGGTTGCTTCTGAACTTGATATTTTTACTATCTTCCCAGTGGCACTCTATTTTATTTCTGTAACACTCATATAGTACCTTTAGCTACCCCGACTCCTATATGAATATTTCTCAAGTATTACAATGTCATAATTGCGGGGCTGAATTCACTATATTGGGTTTTACTATATTTATCTTGCATGACCTGTCGATTCGTCTGTATCCTCTTGACTAGCCATAACTAGGCTCTTCCAAAACCAACTACTAACTATTCGTTGGCCCATTCTCGTATCATTACTTCGTATAATTTTTCTTGGGTGATTTCCTTTGTCTTAACTTACATCTTGTGCTGGCTCTCTAGTTATTAATAACATCCTGGACAGGAAACCTTACTTCCTCTCCTCGACGTCGGGTTTGCATAATGTTCTAAGTAAAAGCAGAGGGCCGATCATGAGCATGATAGGGCCCAGAATAAGAGAGCGAGGTCTTCGGGTCCTTATGGTGTGTTTTGAGGTGGTCAGGGAGCACAATACCCGAGGTATCTAGCCCAGCCATCGGCTAATGTGCCTCCTCAGTTTGGCGGTAAGAGATTTGATCGTTCCATATATTCAGGGCTTGGTCAGAATTCTAGGGCCTCAGGTTCTCAATATAGGGGTGAGTCAAATCAGATGAGGCCGCCCTTTCCACGATGTGCTCAGTGCGGTAAGTAGCATGGCGGGCAGTGGCGTATGGGGTTGGGTGTTTGTTATAATTGTGGTTATCTGGGCCACGTTACGAGGGATTGTCCGATGAGAGGTGATGCAAGCATAGCTCAACCAGCGGGATCTATAGCTGGTTCATCATCATCAGTACGCCCCCTTGGGTAAGGTTCACAAGCACCAATGAGTCATGGTAAAGGCAGAGGCGGAGCATCTACCTCGAGCGGTCCTCAGAACTGCATTTATGCATTGGCAGGACAACATGATCAGAAGTCATCGCCTGATGTTGTTACAGGTATATTATTAGTCTCCTCATATAATGTTTATGCACATATTGACCCAGGTTCCACCGTATCGTATGTTACTCCGTTGGTTGCTAGTAAGTTTGGAATGAAACCTGAATTGGTTAAACCTTTTGAGGTGTCTACACCTATTGGGGACTCAGTGATAGCTAAGAGAGTATATAGAAGTTGTATAATAATAGTTCATAGTCGATTTATAGTAGCGGGCCTAATTGAGTTAGATATGGTAGAATTTGATGTTATAATGGGTATGGATTGGGTTGCTTCTTGTCATGCCTATGTTGATTGTAGATCAACGATGGTCCGATTTCAATTTCCAAGGGAGCCCGTTTTTGAGTGGAAAGGTAATACGGCATCGCTGAGAGGTAGATTTATTTCCTATCTCAAGGCAACGAAGATGATCAGAAAGGGCTATATTTATCACCTAGTTCGGGTTCAGGATGTGAAAGTAGAGTCACCAACCATTCAATCTATCCCTATGGTTAATGAGTTTCCCAATATTTTTCGCAATGAGCTTCCAGGTCTTCCGCCAGAGCGAGAAATTGAGTTTGGTATTGACCTAATACCAGATACGCACCCAATATCTATTCCTACCTATAGAATAGCCCCCGCAGAACTGAAAGAGTTGAAGGAACAACTAAAGGACTTGATTGAAAAAGTCTTTATCAGACCTAGTACATCACCGTGGGAGCACCTATGTTATTTGTGAGGAAGAAAGATGGTTCCTTACGAATGTGTATTTATTATAGACAATTTAATAAGGTGAAGATCAAGATTAAGTACCCACTCCCGAGGACTGATGATTTATTTATCAATTGCAAGGTGCCAAGTGTTTCTCAAAGATAGACTTGAGGTCCGGGTACCATCAGGTAAGGGTTAAGGAGAAAGATATTTCGAAGACAGCATTCAGGACAAGATATGGGCACATTGAATTTCATGTTATGTCGTTCGGTTTAACCAATGCCCCAACAGTATTCATGGATTTGATGAACCGTGCGTTCAGACCCTTTTTAGATCTATTCGTAATTGTATTTATTGACGACATATTGGTGTGTTCTCGTTCAAAGGCTGAGCATGCAGATCATTTGCATATTGTGCTCAGACTTCTACAAAAAGGGAAGTTGTATGCAAAATTCTCTAAATGTGAATTTTTGTGGAACTCTCTAGCTTTCCTTTCCATATCATTATGGGTGAAGTTATTCGGGTTGATACACAAAAGATTGAAGCAGTAAAGACTTGGCCTAGACCCATGACACCGACGGAGGTTCGTAGCTTTCTCGGTTTGGTAGGATATTACAAGAGATTTATAGAGGGATTTTCTTCCCTTTCAACACCTTCGACATAGTTGACTCAGAAGGGAGAAAAGTTTCAACGTACTGATGCTTGCGAATGGAGTTTTCAGGCATTGAAGGACATATTAACTTCAGCACCGGTTCTAACGCTCCTAGAAGGGACCGATGGTTATGTTATCTATTGTAATGCTTCGGGTGTCGATTGGGTTATGTATTGATGCAGCATGGTAAGGTTGTAGCTTATGCTTCTAGACAACTAAGAAAGAACGAGAAGAATTACCCGACACATGATTTAGAATTAGCCGCAATGATTCATACAATAAATATGTGGAGGCACTACTTGTATGGCATTCGTATTTATATCTATATGGATCATAAGAGCCTCCAGTATATCTTCAAGCAAGAGGAATTGAATTTACGTCAAAGGAGATGGTTAGAGCTACTTAAAGATTATGCATTGATATTTTATACCATCAATGGAAGGCGAATGTGGTAGCCGACGCCCTCAGTCGTAGATCTATGGGTAGCCTGTCATATTTACAGCCAAAAAAGAGGGGAATTGTTACACCCCATATTTTCTTACATAAAAGTACGCCATAAGTTAATTGATGGAAGCTCGGAAATGAGATATTACATCCCGCATTTTCGTACGTTAAAGTTTCATCGTAAGTTAATCGATGTAAGTGTTGGAATGAGATTATTTTGAGATTATAAGCATTATTTTGAGATTATAAGCATTATGCTATTTCAAACAAGTGATGAGTAAATTCGTGAAGGTGAGAGGGTATGCAAATCGAAGAAAATGAATTTTGTCGAAGTTTGACATTTTGGGATAAAATATTGCCTGAGCTGAAATACCCGGTATTTATGGACTAGTGCCATACAAGGTACCACATGACCATGATAGTAAGTGTACAAAGTATGTTAATAGTGATTAGTATTTTAAGTAATTTGAGATAATTCTTAATTATGTGGATAATTGGGTAATTATGGATTTTTATTAGGAGATAAACTAGGTAATCATGCTAATTAAGTAATTAAATTTTTGTATAAGCTTAATAAACCCCCCCAAACGTAGCAGCCCAAGGAGTATTGATTTAAGTGACTCTTCAATCACATTTCATGATGGAACACATTGGGAAACATGTTGGGCCCACAAAAAGACCAACTATTTATAAAGATTTCATTACATCATTGTTGGAGAAGCTAACCATTTTTTGAAAATCTCATCAATATTGTACATGAGGTCCATGATACGGATGGAGCTCCAAAGCTCATTGAAATTTCATAACACAATATAGTATGAGATTTAGCAACTTTAAAGAATACGGTGCAATCGTTCTCAAGAATATCATACGAATATTTCCCTAGTTTGATCCATCGTTACATGTTTTTCATAATAGACGGGTGTCAGAGGGATTGTCAAGAGAATCGACTCAAGTATGTTAAGGCTATCCCTTCTTTCCATTTGGCATGATCTGTACGACACAAACGAAATGAGCAAATGCACAACTTTCATAAATGACTCTATTCATAGAAGTATTAAAGGTGCCTATGTTCTTCAATTCCCATGTGTCTTATTATTACATCTTCTATTCATGGGTCTTAGAAAATATTTAACTTGAAAAAGTTTACTTCATGATATTAATCAAAGGCATTCCGAGAGATTTTATTGATATATTTCTCATGCATTGCATTCATTCATTCATGTACATTGACCCATGACCAGATGGATTTATATACGCGTATATATGTATATTATATATATATTTTATGTATATAGGATATGGGAAAAGGTTACGGCATTATATGCTCACCATCACCTGATCAGTTGGTATACGTTGATGATTTGCCCACAATGGCCGAGATGATATGATGGGGTGCCCTCAGAGTCTTGATGATATTATGTATGCATAAACCTATGCATGGTATGCCATTTTTACGCATATGCATGACATTATAAATATTAATGATTCACAGAGTTATTTGGACTTACATGTTGAGTCTTTTACTCCATGATTCTCGCATGTGTTTTACTTACTAATTTTCATTCCTTACATACTCGGTGCATTATTTGTACTGATGTCTCTTTTGCCTGGAGACATTGCGTTTCATGCCCAAGTCCTGATACACAGGTAGGTAGTCCTCCAAGTAGGCTAGCAGCTCAGCGGAAGGTGTTGGTGCGCTCCATTTGCCTCGGAGTTTCTTATTTGGTCAGTATGATTAGGACATGTATTGATTAGTATGGTGGAGCCCTGTCCTGACCTTTATGACATTTATGTACTCTTAGAGACTTGTAGGCATATGTCGTGTACGTGAAAGATTGTATGGCCTTGTCGGCCTATGTTCATTGTATGAGTGATGATTTTAGTCTTACAAGCCAGCATCTCATATGTATAAGTTTGTATTCCCTCGAGCATTACTCCAGTTCATTTATCTATGATAGAATGATACGAAAGATACATTATGTTGGTACTCGATTGATTAAGGTATCGGGTGCCCCTCGCAGCTTATCGGTTTGGGTCGTGACAAAAGTGGTATCAGAGCAGTTCCGTCCTAGGGAGTCTAGACGTTGTGCCTAGTAGAATCTTGTTTATGGGTGTGTTGTGCACCACACTTATAAGCAGGAGGCTACAGGGAATTTAGGATTGTATCTTTTTCTTCTTACTCTACATCGTGTGGTAAAGCTTAGTCGTAGGAATTCAAATTCCTAATTTCTATTTTATTCGTAATAAGGCAATGCCTACATCCAGAAAGATAGTTGGTAAGAGATATAGCCGTAGAAGAGTTGAGTCAGAGGAACTCGATTTTGCATGATGCTTATGATGAGTAAATGTAAGGTCTTCAGCAGATCATGTGTGTACTAAGATGTGTAATCTTCTTATTAAGGAGTCCTAAGTCATGAATATCTATCTACCCATATGGTGAAAAGCAATGAGAGATTTAGAAGGAAGATACAAGCTTCAACAAGTAAAAGAAGGAAGGTGAAGAAGGGTACGAGGTACCCAGTTAATGAAGATTATCAGTATTTACAATTCAGGAAGAAAAATATAAGTATTTTCAGTTGCCTTTAACAACAACAGAGGTATGTACAATTGGTCACACCCATCTCAATTATGCCCTATGAGAGCTAACAGAAGTAGTATAAGAGAAGGACGTATATCAGGATCCAGCTAGGGTTAGAGAAACCCAAGATGGTGGATGGATTGTTTGCATTAGTTGGCACTTCTGAAGGATATTGCAAATGTGTTAATAGATCTCCTTGTGAGACACCTAGATGGTGCACTCTAAAATAGTACAACTAGATATGAGTACTACATAGATAGGCACTGGAATCATGGAAGGAATAAATATTACCTTAGTGTGTATCACGGCCCCAAATCCTAAGCTGGCCGTGATGGCACTACCCCAAAACCTGGAGTCAACTGTCATGAGCACCTAAGACGATAATACAATATACAATAAAGTAACTTTGCTACTACAAGAGTCTGAAGTATGAAAGACAACACTATGAACTGAGGAAAGGAAAGGAGGTGAGCTGGGGACACTGAGCAGCTACCTCGATCCTCGAAAAAACTCCAAGCACGTCTGAAAAATCAACTAGCGAGATGGTCTGGTACCTGGATCTACACAAAGAGGTGCAGGGAGTAACGTGAGTACGCCAACTCAGTGAGTAATCAAAGTAACTAGAAACTTGAGTGTAGTGACGATCATTTATAAATCATGATTCATAAAACAGTAATTCAACTTTTATTAGGAGGCTCAGATAAAGAAGGGAGAGAAAAGCAGTAAAATTCACAATGTAACAGCCATCCAGGCACAATATCTCTCATAACAAGGTATCTCAGTCACTCATGACTCCACTATCAGTATCTCATGCTCACACTAAACACTCGCACTCAACAAGTACCATAAATACGCACAACTGCTACGGCGGGCAGCCCGGTCCAATACATACATACATATATATATTACATACTGCTTCATCGTGCAGCCCGATCCATATAACATACGCTGCGCCCACTGGGGGTGTACAGACTCTAGAGGTGCTCCTACAGCCCAAGCACTATATTGATGCGGCGTGCAGCCCGACCCAATATGTATATTGCTGCGGCGTGCATCCTGATCCATATATATAATATATATTAATGCGGCATGCAGCCCGATCCATATGTAATATATAACATATATATTGATGTGGCGTACAACCCGATCCATAACTATCCTCACATATCCGGCTCTCGACCTCACTTAGTCATCCTCACAAGCCACTCAGGCAACCCATCTCAACTCACGAGACTCAACCCCTAATGCCTCTTAAAGTCCCAAAACAGTGTGATAACAGTGCAAATAGCAAGTATAAAACATTACTAGGTTCCCAATTTTTCTATAAGGATAGTGTGAGAATAGTGTAAAAGTACTTCTAAGGGTCTAAACAGGTCGGCACAAGTTCCCAAACATAGCTTACAGCCCATAAACAAGTATAAATTTCTAAAATACAGGATGTCGTAAGGTTTCAAATCGACTACACGGCTTAATAGTCGCTACGGGACGGACCAAGTCACAATCCCTATCGGTGCACGCCCACACGCTCGTCACCTAGCATGCGCGTCACCTCATTTACCAGAACAATATATAATACCTGGTTTTCAAACCCTCAGGTTTAGAGTTACGATCGTTACTTACCTCAAAAGAGTCCAAAAACTACTTCGTGATGCTCTACCCCTCGAATCGGCTCCCAAATGTTCCGAGTCTATCAGAAATCAGATCAATAATATCAAAGTACGCTAAAGGAACAAAGCCCAATCAAAAACTATCAATTTTAGGCACAATTCCCGAAATTGGCCAAACCCGAGCCCCGAGCCCCGGTTCCACGTCTTGGAATTTGATAAAAATCACAAAACTAGAATCCTCATTCCCCTACGAGTCTAACCATACCAAATTTACCAATGTCCGACCTCAATTGCCCACTCAAATTATCAAAAGAAATTTCTAATTTTTCCTCCCATTTTCCCCCAATTTCTACTTTGATTCCTCAAATAACATGATAAAAATCAAGACTAATTCATGAAATTAAACAAAAAGTGATTGAAGAACACTTACAATAAGAATCCCACTGAAAATCACGTCCAAATTCTCTTTCTCCCGAGCTCTCTAATAGAATATTGAGTTATGACCAAAAACCCCCATTTAGAACTTAAAAACTTTCTGGCCAGCTCATTTTTCTTCATCACGAACGCATCAATAGGACCGCGTTCGCATAGAAAAAACCAACAGGCCCCTAATTTTTTACTCTACGCAAATGCACCAAAAGCCATGTGAACGCAGTGCTCCACTACCCCAGGCCTTCGCGAGCGCATGGGCTCCTACGCGATCGCACAGGCCAATGGGCCTGGGGTCCTCAGGTGCCTTCTACTCTACACGAACGCACTCATGCTCCCACGTTCGCGATGACACCCTCAGCGAACGCATAGGGTAAAACCTTCAGCAGCAACAACACCATATCAATTGTATTCCAAGGCCAAAAAATCACCCCCGTTAACCACCTGAGGCCCTCGGGACCTTAACCAAATATGCCAACACATCCCATAACCTCATTCAAAATTAGTCGAGCCCTTGAAACACCAAAAGAAATGCAAAAACACCAAAATCACATCAAATTCAAGCCTATGAACTTTGAAATTTCTAAATTGCACCAAAGATGCCGAAACTATCCAGAACACATCCGGTTGACCTGAAAATTTGCACACATATCCAAAATGACATTACAAACTTGTTCCAACTTCCGAACTTCAATTCTGACCCCGATAGCCTATTTTCCTCTGCTGATCGGAAATCGCCAAAAACTAGCTTTCGCCAATTCAAGCCTAATTCTACACCGGACATCAAAACCACATTTCGAACATACTCCTAAGTCTCAAATCACCTAACGAAGCTATCCAAGCCATAAAATCTACATTCTGAGGTTGTTTACCACTAAATCAACTCCCAGTTGACTTTTCATCTATTAAGCCAATTTAAGAGACTAAGTATCTTAGTTCTCACCACGACCACTCCGAACCCGAACCAACCGACCCAACACAACATAAATAGGCTACGCAAAATATGATAAAGCAGAAACGGGGGAAATAGGTCTAATCTAACGGAACGACCGGCCGGGTCGTTACAGTGTGGATCCCGTCCCTAGTAGAGAGAGAGTGTTAGGAAACCCGATGAGCCAGTGGATGGAGCAAGGAGAGCGAAAAGTAAAAGAATAACTTGTTGAAATTTTTGAAATAAAGTAATAGACATAGATGTTAGTGGGAAATAATAAGAGAGTTAATGAAGCATTATGAGTAAGATGTGATACATGGATGACAACGGTAGATAAAAAAGATGACAATATTACAGAGTCTATAGTCAAGTGAAGGAAAAGGCGAGAGGTGAAAGGCCATGAGGAAACAAATAAGTATAGGTCATAAAGTCATATCCTCATTTTGAGGAATAAGTTCACGACTCTAACGTGATTACTAGAAGGAAAAGTGAAACCCCAGAGTAATAGAAATCAGTATAGATTGGTGAACAAGATAAACTAAACATGAATTGGGAACTGAGTGATTTGATAATAGTGGACATCATGAGAATTTCAGATTACATTCCGGCGATAAAAGAATGGACGACAGAGGAATAACCCTTAAAGGTCATTTAGGAAGACGCTTCCCTAAAGCAAGAAACGTGAGCAAAGTTAAGCTTAAGGGACTATGTGTGCCAGCTACACTAAGTGTCACCCTCGTGGGTAAAAGATTTTTGTTATCCTTGGTACATAAGGATTACTGCAAGGTGAGTAAGGGTCATCGATGATGTGAAAAGACACCAAGGAGGAAGAGGTAAAACATCTATAGGTAGATCGTCATGGCTCCAACTCTTAGTACTCCCCTAAAGGGAGGAATATGGAGCGATGTGGCATTAAGTAAGAATTAAGTGGTTCTAGTAACTATGGAATGGTAAAGGAAAATGCGATAAAAATGAGAAAGGAATGAGATTGCACTTATCATAATCCTATAGATATGCTATGATTCCAGAATATTATGCAAGCACGACTTCAAGGAAAGGAAGTTAGGCTTCCTGCCTGGGATGTTATTGATAAATAAGGAGCCAGTGCGAGAGGTAAGTTAAGATAGAGGAAATAACCCAAGAAAAATTTCGCGGAATATTGATATGAGAAGGGTCCAATGAGTAATTATTAGTTGATTCAGGAAGAGTATAGTTACGGCTAGACAAGAGGATACAAACTAATCAATAGATCGTGCAAGATGAACAGAGTGAGCCTCAACATGGGGAAATCGGTATCGCAGAAATGACATTGTGACCCCTGTGAAATATTCAGATAGGAGTTGGGGTAGTTAAAGGTATCCTATGAATGTTGCGGAAATAAAAGAGAGTTCCACTGGAAAGACAATCAAAATATCAATTCAGAAGCAACCCTACAAGCACAAGAGCGCGGAGGTAAGTAACTACATTATAGACAGGGAAGAACATCACATATTTTATTGGGTATACGATGTAATAAAATCATAGCTTTACAAGAGCCAGGGGGTCTTCCCTAAGTACTATAACGAAAGACTAGATGAGGAAATAAGGAAAAGGCTTCAACCTAAGCATAGTGACCTAAAGAGGAAATGATCTGGTAACAACAGTTTTACAACAACATTGTATGAACCCCATAAGAAAGTGGCACCTATCGTAGCAAATATGTGTGGGCACTAAGATAAGCCAAATATTTATGCAACAACTGACAAAACGACCAGGAAAAGCAATTGCTTGCTTTTTAAAAAAACGTTGAGAAGGAACGAAAGAAATGATTCGATGAATGATCCAGAGATAATAACATTATGAATCCACCTAAGATTTCGAAGTATTATCCATGCAGCATATATGTTGAAAATCATTCAGCTGTAGAAGACTCCGGTACAAGTTAAAAGAAAGAATTGAGTCCAAGTCATAGACAAATGAATGAATTATTAGAAGATTGTATCATGGATATTCCATAGCATCAATGAAGGGAAAAAGTAATAACTAATACCATGAGCCACATATCGAAAGATAGCTTAATCCTATATGAAGATTGATCAAAAGGAAGAGGAAACTAAAAAGTTATATCAACCAAGTAAATCGGGAGTTTGATTATTGGACCCATAAAATTATAGACATCGTGATTGAGAATATTGCAGAATCACTCTTAATATCAGAGGTACAACAGAGATAGTACAACGGCCATATTCTACAACGGCTCTACGATAAAGCCAGTTAAAAGAGTACCAGCCTCATAAGAAGTCGGTATGAAACTCCCACCAGGTTCTGTATGCACCAGAGGTGCAAGTATTATAATAAAGCTTTAAGTTATGAATGTGAATTATACCTATGTGGAAGGTAGGTCATGAAAGAGATAGAATATACGATGTGAGATTTTAAGGTAAATAAGGTAAAGGTGAACAATGTATGAGATACTCAAATGCAGAAGGTTGTGAATAGTCCATACTGCAGATAGAAGGCTAGAAGCGTAGGGATTCAGTATCCAGGAAGGATAGCAGCATTCCCAATGGAATATCTTCCAACCTATGATTTCTAGGAACCGAGAGGCCTAGTCAAGAGAGTAAAGAAGAGTTAGACGATGTGATGTCTCGCGTGATGTTCCAGAATAACATAAGGAAACCTATGGTACAAGAAAATTAAAAGAAGGTTGCAAGTAGTATAAATGGATATGTGTAGGTCGCAAGCTAAAGTATGGTAGACAAATAAGGTTTTAGGAAGGCATGAGTGATAAGGAAAATCGAGTAAGAAGGTAACAAAAATGTATAAGTCCTTGGTATTAAGTCCATGCAAACAAGAGAACTGATGGTTTCTCTAAATTATAGAAAGCTCAGTATAACCTAAATGAACTCAAAGGAGTCTAAGACTAGTAGCATTTAGAAGAGATGGAATTCTACCCTGGTAGTAGAATAAGTTTGTAATTGTGATAAATAAAGGATGATGTTCGGGTCTTCGATTGAGTAATGATTTGAAAAAACAAAAAAAGGGATTTTAGGAATGGTGCAGGATTAAAATACCCACGTAAAGTGAATCACATTGGGATGCTATAAAATACGGTTATGGAAGCATGGTATCGCCCCCACGTGGATCAGTCTAATCATTTTTCGATGTTCCCCGATAAGGCATGAGCCCTAGCGGCAGTGTTAAATAAGAGGTCAATTTATCAGTGATAGATTATAGATCAACATTCAGGTGAATCAACATTATACGGACAAAATTTCAACAGTATGAGATGAGATCCGGCTGTCCGTCTTAAGATAAACAGTAACGAGGAAGCATTAAAGGACTTAGACTTATATGTACAGGATAAGAATCGAGAGAGTAACCTGGAGTTTGGTAGCAGACCTCAACAATGATAAATCGAAGTAAGAGTTATGGTATAGTATGACCTATCTAGATGCATTAAAGTCATACAGATAGATAACTGGGTCTATGAAACAAGTTATAGCAACATTCGTAAGTTCAACAAAGTACTGAGCAAAGAACTTTAGTATACCTATAAATTCCCAGAGGGATATCTTGTCAAGCACTATGTATGTTTTCAAAGTGAGGCATAGAGATTGGCTAAACACTGGAGGAAAAAGGAAAAAAGAGTCGCATAGGCATACTTACAAGGTTAGAGTCGTACATGCTGCATGATAGAAGGTAGCAACAGTTACGAGATTATAATGATTTCGACTACAAGTTGTGGTGTTAGAAATAGGCTTAAAGGGGGGAAAGCCTTAGCCTTTGGATTTATTCAAAGAACATTTGCCTAAATGGAAAGAAGAGTATTAAAGTATTCACAAGAGCTATGAATTATGAGAATGATAAGTACATCAGTCAACATTCGAAGATTAATGTTCCAAAGGGAGGAATGATGTTACACCCCGTGTTTTCGTACCTCAAAGTACCCCATAAGTAAATTGATGAAAGCTTGGAAATGAGATATTACATCCCGCATTTTCGTATGTTAAAGTTTCATCGTAAGTTAATCGATGTAAGTTCGGGAATGATATTAGCTTGAGACTATAAGCATTATGCTACTTCAAACAAGTGATGAGTAAATTCGTGAAGGTGAGAGACTAAGCAAATCGAAGAAAATGATTTCGTCGAAATTTGACATTTTGGGATAAAATACGGCCCGAGCTAAAATACCCGATATTTATGGACCAGTGCCATACAAGATACCACATGGCCATGATAGTAAGTGTACAAAGTATGTTAAAAGTTATTAGTCTTTTAAGTAATTTAAGTGAATTCTTAATTATGTGAATAATTGAGTAATTATGGATTTTTAGTGGGAGATTAACTAAGTAATTAAGTTTTTGTATAAGCTTAATAACCCCCCCCCCCCCCCCCCCCCCCCCCGCCCCCAAACGTAGTACCCCAAGGAGTATTGATTTAAGTGACTCTTCAATCAAATTTCTAGATGGCACACTTTGGGAAACATGTGGCCCACAAAAAGACCAACCATTTATAGAAATTTTATTACATCATTGTTGGAGAAGCTAACCATTTTTAGAAAATCTCAGCAACATTGTACTTGAGAGCCATGCTACGGATGGAGCTCCATAGCTCATTTGAAATTTCATTACACAATATAGTGTGAGATTTTGCAATTTTAAAGAATACGGTGCAATCCTTCTCAAGAATATGATATGAATTTTTCCCTACTTCGATCCGCCGTTACATGTTTTCTCAATAGATAGGTGTCAGAGGGATTTTCAAGAGAATCGACTCATGTATCTTAAGGCTATCCCTTATTTCTTTTTGGCATAATTTGTACGACACAAATGAAACGAGCAAATTCACAACTTTCATAAATGACTCAATTCATAGAAGTATTAAAGGTTCCTATGTTCTTGAATTCCCATGTGTCTTAATATTACGTCTTCTATTCATGGGTCTCAGAAAATATGTAAGTTGAAAAAGTTTACTTCATGGTATTAATCAAAGACATTCCGAGAGATTTTATTGACATATTTCTCATACATTGAATTCATTTATACATGTACATTGACCCATGACCAGATGAAGTTATATTCACATATATATGTATATGGGATATGAGAAATGGTATTCATTGATGAATTACCCACAGTGGCTGAGATGATATGATGGGGTGCCCTCAGAGTCTTGATGGTATTATTCAAACTTACATGTTGAGTCTTTTACTCCATGTTTCTCTCATGTCTATTACTTACTAATTTTCATTCCTTACATACTCGGTGCATTATTTGTACTGGCGTCCCATTTGCTTGGGGACACTACTTTTCATGCCTATGTCCTGATAGATAGGTTAAGAGTCCTCCAAGTAGGCTATCAACTCAGCGAAAGGTGTTGGTGCGCTCAATTTGCCCCGGAGTTTCTTATTTGGTCAGTATGATTATGACATGTATTCATTAGTACGGCGGGCCCTGTCCGGACCTTTATGACATTTATGTACTCTTAGAGGCTTGTAGACATATGTCATGTACGTGAAAGATTGTATGGCCTTGTCGGCCTACGTTTAGTGTACGAGTGATGATTTTGGTCTTATAGGCCAGTATCTCATATGTATAAGTTTGTATTCCCTCATGCTTTACTCTAGTTCATTTACCTATGATAGAATGATTGGAAAATATACATTACGTTGGTACTAGGTTGAGTAAGGTATTGGGTTCACGTCGTGGCCTATCGGTTTGGGCCGTGACAGGAATAGCCCATGAGATTCATCAGCTAGATTGTCTTGGAGTTGGGTTACTGGGCTCAGGTGATATTGGAATTACTATTCAAGATACATCAACATCCTTTTAGTAACTGAAGTGAAGGAACGCCAGTACGAGGATCCTATGTTAGTTCATTATAAGGACACCACCCCTAAGAAGGAGAAGACACCATTTGAGATTATAGAAGATGAGGTCCTCAGATATTGAGGACGATTATGTGTCCTTAATGTTGCAGGGCTGCATCGACAAGTTATGGGAGAAACTCATTATTCTCGTTGTTCTATCCATCCGGGAGCAACAAAGATGTTTCATAATATCAGGGAAGTATATTGGTGGGACAAAATGAAAAAGGATATAGCGGAGTTTGTTGATCAGTGCCCTAACTGTCAACATATTAAGATTGAGCATCAAAAACCCGGTGGATTATTGCAGGCTATGGAGATTCCGACTTGGAAATGGGAAGTAATCAATATGGATTTCATCGTAGGTTTACCTCATACCCAGCGTAATTTCGATTCTACATGGGTGATTGTTGATAGGCTTATAAAGTCAGCCCATTTTCTTCCCGTTAGGACTACATATTCTGCAAGGGATTATGCAAGGCTTTATACTAAGGATATAGTACGATTCCATGGTGTCCCTCTATCTATTATCTCGGATAAAGGAGCTAAATTTACAGCCAACTTCTGGAGGTCCTTCCAAAAAGAATTGGGGACTCAGGTAAGTCTTTGTACAACATTTTATCCCCAGACAGACGGACAGGCTGAGCGTACTATTCAGACACTTGAGGATATGTTACGAGCTTGTGTGATAGACTTCAAGGGTAGCTGAGATGATCATCTACCTCTTATTGAGTTCGCGTATAATAATAGATACCATTCAAGTATTCAGATGGCTCCATACAAAGCTCTTTATGGATGGAAGTGTAGGTCTCTTGTAGGGTGGTTCGAAGTTAGGGAAACTACATTAGTAGGACCAAAATCGGTAACACAGGCAATCGAAAAAATTAAGCTTATACAGGGAAGGCTATTAGTAGCTCAAACCCGTCAGAACTCTTATGCGGATAATCGACGGCAAGACTTGGAATTTCAAGTTGACGATTGGGTATTCCTAAAGGTATCACCGATGAAACGCGTTATGAGGTTCTGAAAGAAAGGAAAACTTAGCCCTCGGTACATGGACCATATAAGACCATACACAAGGTAGGCCAGGTAGCATATGAGTTAGACTTGCCTTATAACATGGAGTCTGTACATCTATTCTTTCATGTGTCTATGCTCCATAAATATATTGGAGATCCTTCCAGAATCATGTCAGTTGATGACGTTCAGGTCACAAAACAACTACCATATGAAGAAACTCCCATTGTTATATTAGGCAGACAGGTTCCAAGATTGAGAACTAAAGACGTAGCTTAGGTAAAAGTACTTTGGAGAAGCAACAATGTGGAACAAATGACTTGGGAGGCCGAGGAAGACATGAAGTCAATATATACTCACTTATTTCCTCTTCCAAAGAAGGGTTCGACTGAGACATCCCAAACTTAAGGTACGTGTATGGATTCTTGTGTTAGTTATTGTTATTGGTGGTGTGAGGCCATTGTCGTTATTGATGATTGTGGTCCTATGTGGCGTTTAATTATTGAGTTTATACAAGAAGAGTTAGTAGTGGTATTATTACAAAGGGGACTCTGCTAAATTTTATATAGATCCCGGGGAGTTAAACATTCGAGGAAGAATGTTTCTGAGGGGGGAAGGATGTTACATCTCGCGTTTTCGTACATTAAAGTTTCGTCTTCAGTTAATCGACGTAGACTCGTGGATGAGATTATCTTAAGGTTATACGCATTTATGCTATTTATAACGAGTGATAAGTAAGTGTCGTGAAGGATAAAGGATAAGCGAATCAACGAAAATGAGTTTCATTGAATGTTGTCGATTTGGGATAAAAATACAGCCCGAGCTTCAATACGCGACATTTATGGACTAATGTCATACAAGGTACCCCACGATCATGATTGTAGGATATGTAAAGTGTATTAAAAGTGAGTAGTATTTTAAGTAAGTTGAGATAAATCTTAATTATATGGGTAATTAGTTGATTATTGGTTAATGAGATTTAATTAGTTAAATAAGTCATTAGTGGGTAATTAATACTTTGAGATAAATCTTAAAAGGCAAAAAACGTGGCAACACCCCATCACCTTTAAAATGACTCTTAAGTATTGCATAAATGTCACACTTTGGAGGATCTAAAGTGGCTTAGTCATCCACTAAGTGGGCCACATCCACTAAAGGTTTTCAACAACTAGTGAGGTGCTCATTCCTTAGTAACAAATGGTTAAAAGATCAAGAATCCAATTGAATGTCATACAGAGAGTGGCTGATCATGAGTTCTTTAAAGAGAAAAACAAATATGTACCAAAAATTGATAACGTTGGTTGATTGATTTTGTAAAGCATGAAGTGAAAATTATTAGAGAATCGATTTAGGTATGTTAAGGATATCACTTCTTTCTTTTTGGCATGATCTATACGATACAAATGAAACGAGCAAATGCACAACTTTCATAAATGAGTCTATTCATAGAAGTATTAGAGATACCTATGTTCTTGAATTCCCATATGTCTTATTATTCTATCGTCTATTCATGGGTCTCAGAAAATACGTAAGTTGAGAAAGTTTGTTTCATGAGATTAATCAGAGATATATTGGTCTTATGACGTTCCGAGAGATTTTATTGACGTACTTCTCATGCATTGCATTAATTTATACATGTACATTAACCCATGAACAGATGGTGAATATATATATATATATAGGGGATATGGAAAAATGTTACGGCGTTATATACGCACCACCACCTGATCACCTGCTATATATGGATGATTTTTCCCACAGCGGCCAAGAGGATATGATGGGATGCCCTCAGAGGCTTGATGAAGTTATGTACACCAATACCTATGCATGACATGACATCTATACGCACGTGCATGATATTATAAATGTTTCAGGATTTACAAAGTGATTTAGACCGACAGTCGGAATTCTTTATTCTATGTTTCATCTATGCCTGTTACGTACTGATTTTTATGCCTTACATACTCAGTACATTATTCGTACTGACACTTTATTTCTCGGGGCCTGGTTTTATGCCCGCAGGTGCATGTAGACAAGCAGACGGTCCCCCTTCTTAGGATCCTTGATCAGCAATAGTTGGTGTGCTCTATTTGATCCGGAGCTGTTTTTATTTTGTTACGATATGCTTGTATACATATATGGGTATGACGTGGCCCAGTCCCGTCCTTGTGCAGTTGTATATTCTATTATAGGTCTGTAGATAGTATGTATTGTCAGATAGTATGTGGCCTTGCTGGCTTCCAGCTTTTGGTGTATAGTTGTTTATAGCAACCTTGTCGGCTCGCCCTACGTATTCTGCACGTATATGTACATACGTCTTTTGGGAAAATTTCCCTCATGTATGTTATTCTTGTAATTCAGCAGATGTTATTCATGTTTATATCTTATACGGATGCTCAGGTGTGTTCGACATGTAGGACTCGGGCAACCATCGTGGCACATCTGTTAGGGTCGTGACTCTTAGCCCCCCGGTATATCTGACGGTATCGAATTATTTAGAAAGTAGGTCAAGTGGCTTATAAGCTTGAGTTGCCCCCGCAATTGGAAGCAGTGTATCCGGTGGCTATCCTAGATCATCAATTGTGTAAGCTGCAAAACCAAAGAGGTAGCTTCAGTTAAAGTACTTTGGAGGAACAAATAATATTGAAGAAATGACCTAAAAAGCTGAAGAAGACATGAGAACCTGGTATCCCTATCTATTCCATACTACTGGAGGAAACACTGAGACTACCATGGCAGGCGCTACCCGAGATCATTAAAGAAGTTTGCAAGAAGTAACTACGATCTAACATTCGAGGATGAATGTTCCGAGGCGGGGAGAGAGGGGGGTGATGTTGCACCCCACACATAAAGTTAAAAATTGGTAAGTTTGGCTTCCAGTGTAGCCAATCGATCGGAAACGCGTATGAGGACATAAGGTGGCTACGTGTTTCGTTAAACTTGCGCCAACTGTCCAATCGGGACTAGTGATCGGGTCAGGGCGATGCATTTTTCATGTGGTGGTGGAGGAATTTCATAGACTTGGTATAGTATAGAAGGGCAGTGTAGCTCTTTCCCTTTCATTATAGGAAGTGTCACCCACTTTAACTTACCCAAAATGCTCTCAAACCTTCTTTAGAATCTCCAAATCTGTCGAAACCTAAAATCAAAGGTGAGCCTCATAGTATCTAGCACGAGGAAGCTTGGAATTGTCGCTATAATATGTATTAGCTTGTTTGATAACATCAAGGTTAGGAATCCAAACAAGAGTAAGAATTTGGAGAAGTAAATAAGGAAGCAATAGCAATAAGGAATTGAACGAGTAGAATAAAAGTGCAGAAGATACAAGATATGGGAAAATTCAGGGAAAGAATTCTAAGAACTTCCAAGAACGCAAGTTCTATATCCTTGACAAGATCCAAGCAACAACATTTTGATTTATTGAAAAAATCAAATGCCTTTACTTAAGAACAATCAAAATCAATATATTCAAATCTTGACCGCTTTAAAAGTAACTTAAGACAACAATTAATAACTAATATTAATCGCCTTCTAAGAATACCACAAAGGAATCAATGATATCACAATAAAGAAGTTATATTACTACCTTGAACTATGAACTAGTAAAGGTTGAAAGATAAATCTCAAAGCATAAGTAACAAAGGTTCCAAAGAACTCTCAAAATATAATATTATTAATCAATAATGAAGTACCACAATGAATGAAAATAACTCCTATTTATGAGAGTAAAAATTCCTTAAAATTAGGTATGGTTGCTGCCAAGGCAAACCCTAACTTGGAGGCTAAGCTAAATACTAGAAAAGGTAATAAAAACTACTAAGAATAAGAGCGTGGTGGCCAAATCCCTTTGAGGTATACTTGGGTCTTAAAACTACTAGTTTGGGCTATTGGTTTGGACTCCAATTGGGCTCCTTTTGAAACACCACCCTTTTAGAACTCTTTTAAGCTCATTTTAAGCTCTTCTAGGTGCCCTTTTGGTGGACTTCAAGGGCTGTTGTTGGGACCCAATCTTCCTCCTCTTAAACTTCAATTTGGGCCACCATATAATTTTAAAACTTTGACAATTCATCTCGTTTGGGCTTGAGCTCTTCCCCTACCATTAAAAGATTTTTTATTTGCCATTGAAGTCCAATAACTGTAGTCTGCAATTCTTTAGCTTGAGATCTTGTAAATGTCCTTCTTGGAGCTTCCAAAACTCTATCCTTGTCCTTGATGCTATCATATTTGTATTGATTCTGGAGATTCATTTGGAGGAAGGTTTAACCACCATAGAAGCGGAACTAATTCAACAATAAAGTATGTAGTACAACTTTCTTTCTTGGCATAATTAGGTATAAACGTCTCTCTTGATAACATGGTTGCTGTTCTCATACATTCTTATTGTAACATTTCTATTAATATTTTAGTGTTTCTATATAATATTCCTAAGTTAGAGAAATATGTTTTATCCTGAGTTAATCGTAGTATCTCTCGAAATTGGCTTTGCATCGCACTTATATATATGTATCTATTTTAGTTTACCGTGCCCATTATAGTCTGCCGGGTATGACACCTGTTGTAAAATCACTGATCAGTTGGGTATGATGAGACATGATATTAGGCATTACTGAACCATTGTATGGCTGGGTACGATGATGTGTGATGTGAGGCTACTGAGTCCTCTTAAGGTCGACTACGATGAGTCCTGTTAAGACTGGGTATAGTCGAGACCTCCTGAGGCTGGGTACGACTGATTTTTTTACGAGGCCGGATATGATATGAAATGAAATGCCCTAAAGAGTTGTTGCACAATAATATATCTGTATTATAATTAATGCATGACCTCAATGCGGGGCTTGATTTTACAAAACTAACAAACATTTTTTATTCTCAGTTATAGTAGTGCTTTCCCTTGGTGGCTTGTCTTTGGTATTCAGGTTAAACTTGTGCATCCTTCGGTTTACATATGTTATAATTTTTACATACTAAGTACATCTTTCATAATGATGCTCTTTTATTTAAGCATTGTGTTCATGCCCACATGTGTCAATATGTACCGAAGTGTATGTTCTAGTTATTTTTGGTACGATGTGGCACTATCCACACCAAGTTGGTACGGTGAGGCTTGCAGGTTAGTGTTCAGATGAATGTAAGGGTTGGTTATGCCTTTGTTGGCATCAATTGTGAAGTTGCACTTAATTTTTATTATTTCTTTAATTGACGTGCACATTTTAATTTCTGTCATTATTACTTGGAGGCCTTGTCGTCCCAGGTTTCATGATTAAAATGATGTAAGTATGCATGTTGGTTCGCATGGGCCTTTGGGCATTACGTGCCGATCGCACCTCCCAAGGTTTGGGTATGACTCATTGCTAAGTTGATTCAACGTAGTTATGTCTTATATCTTGAGCACACACCCTCACTCTATTCCCTTTATATTTTTTTGTTCTTTATTGATGAATTATTAGACTATGTCTCGTAATGATAAAATGTTATCTTGAATTGTTATGTTTTTGGCGTATGCTGACATGTTTGTACGGATATTATTTTTGTGATGGTATATAGAGTATAAGGGTGTCATTATTGTTGATAAGATGTGGAACATAAGGGTGGTGTTCATATCCATGATATGTGGATCATATAGGTAGCATTCTTGTTGATAAAATTTGTAGCATAAGGGTGACATTCATATCTATGATATGTGGAGTATAAGGGTGGAATTCCTATTGATGTAACATGGAGTATAAGGGTGGAATTTATGATTGAACGAGTGTATTCTTTATTATTTGTTATGAACTTGACATGATTTCACATTGATTTTAACATGCTACTCCATGCCTCAGTTGTTGATTGATAATTCTTTTGTTAAACATGATTTAACTGTGACGAATTGATAACTTTTGTTTCGTTATGTTGATAGTACTTCATCTCGTTATATTCTTGTTTCCAATTATTATAGATATTGCACAGGTTCTAGATTAGTGAATATCACATTACTTGAACCTTGTCACTACTTCACCGAGATCAGTCTTGATACTTACTGAGTGCGTGTTGTCCCGGACTCACACTACACTTCTGGATATTTTTTTGCAGATCCGACTGCTGGCGGTAGCGGACCTCGTGAGTGAGCTTATGACTGTTCGAGAGGACTCAAGATAGTGTTGCGCAGACGCTGCAGACCCATGGAGTTCCCTTCCCTCATTTTTGTATTGTTGTATTACTTTTAGATAGTATTGTACTTATTGAGACTCATGATGTATTCTATTTAGAGCTCATGACTCGATATTACTTGGTTTTGGGAACTTTGGCATATTTACTACCGTTTTGGATTTGTCGGAATTTCAATCCATTGATAATTAAATTTAGAGTTATATATATTATATGAATATTTTGCATCATTGTGTGATTGTCTTACCTTGTCCTAGAAGTTAGGTGCCATGGCGATTGATGGGATTTTCTGGGTCATGACACTTAATTACTACCACCCTTACTTTTTATTCCCACTAGCCTTTCTTCCTCTTTACCTATCGGTGTGCTCGAGAACTTTGACAATATTGGAATCATCCTCCAAAAAGATAAGGGCTCAAACCCATCCATCCAGCCGGGAAATAAACCAATACCGCCACACCATATATTAGAATCGTGGTTGGAGATGATTTTGCAGGACACCAACCTAACTCTGCATTTAACCGTACCCAACCATCTAGTGTACCTCTCTCTCCTAAACCCTCATTTCTGGAACGAGTGGTAACAGAGGTGTTAAATCAAGGGCTGTCGTGTTTCAGGAAACAACTATGGTCCGCTACCCTGATAAAATCTGCAAACCAGCAAAACCCGACCCCTTAAGAACTAGACATGCTGATGAGCGAGGTTTGTCAATCCATGCCTTTCTTCACAGTACTATCACCTGAAGTACCCGCAAATTGCAAACTCTTATTATGATAATGCCTTAGTCGGAGATAGTTCCACTGCCATAGGATCTTGCCCAAGCGATATATCTAGGCTCACCACCTCTTGAGACACCTTTGTCTTCGCTAACAAGCCTAGAGGTGGGCAGGGACAATACGAGGGTGTACATAGTAATTTCAGTAAGCGGCATCAATATTTAAAGAAGTAAACAAATGAATAAAGTAGAATATGATAAGAGACATGGAAAGCTAAGAAAAGCAAAAACAACAAGCCAACACGTCCAAAATTTGCAAATCCCAGAGGTAGAGTAAGTTTTTGCAGAATTTTGATTCAAATGGATGATACTGAAATAACTTTTTCCCAACATGTATACCTGTTGATATAAATTTCTATATAAAATTTGAAAGTAGTCTTGTATTATTGGTTCAATAAATATTTCCTCATGATGACCTCAAGGGTTCAATTTCAAATGAAGTCTAATCTTTTAACAAACCAAGCTAACATATTTGCAAAAAAATGAGCCTAAGGTTGAGATTCAATCCCAGAACCTTCACTTGAACAATAAAACACCTTACCAACATAACCAATGTATCATTTAGATAAATCTTGTCACATTATATTTTTATATTATTATTATTTTGTACATATAATTAATTTTCCAGCGAAGCGGTGTAGGATGACATCGCTTGGGTACAAGTGCCTTCGCCCCTGTGACAATATATGTGAAAAACTTTAGAACTCAAATATGGAGCTCGAAACCCTTTTAAAAAATTTAGGGGTTCCAAGAAAAAGACACTTCTGATCTATGAAGCCATGAAAATAGAGTTCAAAGAGCCTTGTCTGGAAATACTTATCGAACGCTGTCCCCGGAAAATGAGTAACTGTGAAGTAAGCCTAAAAATTCCAGCAAGTCCAAGCTTATAGAACTCAGTTGTCGTGCGAATGCCACAACTAGGGAAAGTAGTACCCATTGTCAATGTGAAAGCCAAACCACCTCTGGCGAGGAAGGGAGGGAGTAAAGAGCAAAGCCTTATCCAAAGAGTTTACTGATGAATTCCATTGTATGGAATACGAGGGTTGCCAATAGAGCCTAGATCCGGAGGCACTATGCCAGCATGATCAAACTTCATAAACAGGCAATGTTGTTTTTGCATGAAACACACATGTCGGACCATATGCATATTGTCAAAGAGCTGAAGTTCTCAACTCATATTCAATCTCCTATTGTTAGAACCTTTGGGTGAATAGTCGTGATATTGAAAGATGAAATCATTAAGCTTGAGGAAGTGTTTATCACCCAAAGCATCCATTTTTTTGTTATTCCCCGCAACATTACGATGATGTTACGCTTCACACTATTAAATTACAACAATGTTGCACCCTGTAGTGTTGTACGTTGAATTTGTCATAAGGTAATTGACATCAGTCCATGAAAAAAATTATTTGGAGATTATAAGGATTATGCAATTTCACAAGTGATGAGTAAATTTGTGAAGGTGAGAGGGGAAGCAAGTCAAAGAAAATGAATTTTCGTCAAAGTTTGGCATTTTGGGATAAAATTCAGGCCGAGCGTTAATACCTGATATTTATGGACTAGTATCATTCAAGGTACCATATGAGCATGGTAGTATGATATATAAAAGGGTATTAAAAATTAGTAAAATTTTGAGTAATTTGAAACAATTTTTAATTATGCGGGTAATTAGTTAATTACCGGATAACGAAATATTACCTAATTAATTAATTGGTTATGGGATAATATTAAAACCCCTCCCCCACCCTCCACGTGGCAGCAACACATTAACCCACCAAATGACTCTTGATCAATTTGGATTAGGTGGCAACATAGTGTATTAATCTAAGACAACTCAATTTGGATTAGGAGGACATACTTAAGTGGACTACCATGATTGGAAAAATTATTGGAATCTTCACGCAAAAAGCCGGCGACTTTTGCTAAAATCTCAGAATTGAAGTCTTAATTTCTTACTTCTGATATTGACTAACAGATAAAGTAATTTCACTGCCTCTCTTGGATTCCTGATAAGTGAAGGGAAGTACTTGTTTCACTCTATGTATCAATTGAGTGAAAAAATGAAGAGTATTCTATGCTTTGCAAAGTTGATATTTGTGTTATTGGGTAGTCTATATGTTGCCTCAACTCATAGTTGGGTGCAACCTTTTTCAAGAACATCATATAGATTTTTCCTTACTCCAGGTATGTTAAGGCTATTCCTCCTTTCTTTTTGGCATGATTTATACGACAGAAACGAAACGAAAAAATGTACAATTTCCATAAATGACTCTATTCATAGAAATGCTAAAGATGTTTATGTTCTTGATTCTCCATGCGTCGTATTATTGTATCATTTGTTCATGGGTCTCAGAAAAATACTTAAGTTGAAAAAGTTTGCTTCATGATATTATTCAAAGGCATAATGGTCTTATGACATTATAAGAGACTTTATTGACGTACTTCTCATACATTGCATTCATGTACATCGACCCATGACCAAATAGCATTATATACGTGTATATATATATGGGATATGAGAAAAAGTTATGGTGTTATATACGCACCACCACCTGATCAGCTGATATACGTTGATGATTTGCTTACGGTGGCCGAGATGATATGATGGGATGCCCTCAGAGGCTTGATGATGTTATAAACACATGTACCTATGCATGACATGACATTTATATGCATAGTATTATACATATTAATGATTCACATAGTCATTCAGATTTACATGTCGAGTCTTTTACTCCATGTTTCTCTCATGTCCATTATTTACTAATTTTTATTTCTTACATACTCAGTACATTATTTGTACTGACATCCCTTTTGCCTGGGAACACTGCCTTTCATGCCCGCAGGCCTCGATAGACAGGCTGAGATCCATTTAAGTAGGCTATCAGCTCAGCAGAAGACGTTGGTGCGCTCTATTTGCTTCGGAGTTGCTTGTTTGGTTAGTATGATTTAGATGTGTATCGTTTGGTATGGTGTGACTCTATCCCGACCTTTATGAAAATTATGTATTCTTAGAGGCGTGTAGACTGATGTCATGTACGTAAAATATTGTATGGCCTTGACGGCCTATGTTCAGTGTACGAGTGGTTATTTTTGCCTTATAGGCCCGTATGCCTTATGTATAAGTTGGTATCACATGTTGTATTCTACTTATCTCATGGCAGCATTCCGACTTAGTTATCTATGATAGTATGATATGAAAAGATTTTTGATGTTGGTACTCGGCTGAGTAAGATACCGGTGCCCGTCCCATCCTATCTAGGCTTGGGGCGTGAGAAAAGTGGTATCAGAGCAGTTCTGTCCTAGGGAATCTACAAGTTGTGTCTAGTAGAATCTTGTGTATGGGTGTGTTGTGCACCACACTTGTACGCAGGAGGCTACAGGTCATTTAGGACTTTCACTCTTTCTTCTTATTCTAGATCATGTGGTAGAACTCAGTCATAGAAATTTAAATTCCTAAATTCTATTATATTCGTAATACAATGATACCCACATTTAGAAAGATGGTTGGTAAGGGATTCAATGCGGTTGTGAAAGAGTTGAGTCAGAAGAACTCGATGAGCTTCTGGAAAAGGAGCCTTAAGGCAAGAATACTTATCTATCTTTATGGTGAAAGACAATAAGAGATTCAGAAGATAAATACAAGTTTCAACAAGTTACTCTATATGATGTTCTTGGAATGCAATAAAGATTATCCTTATTTACCATTCAGGAAGAGAGATATAAGCATTTTGAGTTACCTTCAACAGTAACAGAGGCATATATAATTGGCCACGCCGATCAAAGTTATGCTCTATGGGAGCTAACAAATATGGTTTAAGAGAAGGACATAATATCAAGATCCGGTTGGGGTTAGAGTGAGCCAAAATGATGGATGAATTATTTGCGTTAGTTGACATTTCTGAAGGATATTGCAAATGTGGTAATAGATCTCCTTGTGAGATACCCAGAGGTGCACACTAAAATAGTACAGCTAGATATGAGTACTACAAAGATAGGAACTAGAAACCTTTAAGGGATAAATATTACCTTACTATGCCTCCCGTCCCTAGTTGAGGAAAAATGTTAGGCAGCCCGAAGAGCCAGTAGATGGAGCAAGGGAAGGTAAAAGCAAAAGAATGTCTTGTTAAAGTTTTCAGGATAAAGTGATAGATAGAAATATTAGTAGGGAAGTACTAAGAGGGATAATGAAGCATTATGAATGAGATGTGATACATGGATGGCAACAGTAGAGTGTTACAGAATCGATAGTCAAATGAAGAGAAAGACTAAAGGTGATGGGCCTTAAGACAACAAAAGAGTATAGGCCATACAGTCACATCTTCATGTCGAGAAATAAGTTCGCGACTTTAAACATGAATTAGGATTTGTGGACTGGTGAAGAAGGTAAACTAAACATGAATTAGGATTTGAGTGATTTGATAATCATCAGCATCATGAGAATTTCATATTGCATTCCAACAACAATAGAATGAACAATAGAAGAAGATCCATGGTGAATTAAAAGAATGGTAATTCAGGGAGACGTTTCCCTAAATTAAGCAATATGAGCTAAGTTAAGATTAAGGGGCTATATGTTACAGTTATACTAAGTGTAACCATCGCGAGTGAGGAACTTTGTTATCCTTGGTACATAAGGATTACCGCCAGATGAGTAAGGGTCATTGATGATGTGAAAGGACGCCAAAGATGAAGAGTAAAAACATCTATAGGCAGGTCGTCATAGCTCAAAGTCTTAGTACTCCCCTAAAGAGGGGAATATGGAATGATAAAGGAAGAATGCGATAAAACTGAGAAAGGGATGAGATTGCACTTATCCAAATGTTATAGATATGCTATGATTCCAGAACATTATGTAAGCACGACGTCAGAAAGAGGAAGTAAGGATTCCTGCCCGGGATGTTATTGATAGATAAGGAGCCAGTACGTGAGGTATGTTAAGGCAAAAAAATAACCCAAGAAAGATTACGCGGAATATGGATATGAGAATGGGCCGACAAGTAGTTAGTAGTTGATTAAGGAAGAGCGTAGTCATGACTAGACAAGAAGTTACAGACAAATCAGCAGATCATGCAAGATAAATGTAGTAAACCTCAACATGGAGAATTCAGCCTCGCAGTAATGTCATTATCATACTTGAGATATATTCAGATAGGAGTCGGGGTAGTTAAAGGTACCGTATGAGTATTAGGGGGTTAAAAGAAAGTGCAACTGGGAAGGCAGTAAAAATATCAGTTCAGAATAAACCCTACAAGCACAAGGCACAGAGGTAAGCAACAACGGATGATTATAGGCAAGGAAGGACATCAAAAAGGTCCGTAATAAGCTCACAGCTTTATGAGAGTCAAGGGCTCTCCCTAAGTACTACAACGAAAGAATAGCTAAGGAAATAAGGAAGAAGGCTTCAACCTAAGCACAACGACTTAAAGAGGAAATGGTCAAGTAACCACAGTCTTGCAACAACATTGTAAGCACTCTAAAGGAAAGTGGCACCTACCGTGACTAATGAACGGAAAGTAAAATAAAAGTAATATTTGAGATCATATGAGTTGTATGAAAACTCTGGTATGTGTTGGCACTAAGACAAGATAAGTATGGACGCAACAAGGGGGAAGAAAGACCAGGAAAAGTAATAGCTTACGTTGAAAGAAATCTAAGATGGAGCGAAAGAAATTATTCGATCAATCATCCAGAGTGGGTTATGTTATGAACACACTTAAGGGTTCAGAGTTTTATACATGCAGCATCTACAATCGTAGAAGATTCTAGTATACGTTAAAAGAAAGAATTGAGCCTAGGTCTTAGACGAGAGATTAATTTATTAAAGGATTGTATCATGCATATTCCTTAGCGCCCATGAAAGGCTAAACAGAATAACTAATACCATGAACCACAGATCGGAAGATAACTTAAGCCAACATAAAGGCCGATCAGAAGAAGGAGCAAACTAAAGATTTACATCAAGGAAGTAAATCAGGAATTCGATTATTGGACCTAGAAGTTATAGGAATCATGATTGAGAACATAGCAGAATCACTCTTAATATTATAACTCCAAGAGAGATATCACAACAACTATATTTCATAATGGCTCTACGATAAAGCTAGTTAGAAGAATTACCAGCCTTATAAGAAGTCAGTATGGAGCTCCTATCAGATTGTATAGGCACCAAAGGTGCAAGTATTATAATAGAGCTTCAAATGGTGGATGCGATTTATACCTATGTGGAAGGGAGGTTATGAAAGAAAGATAGAAGAATGTTAGGTGATATTATAAAGTAAGTAAGGTAAAGGTGAACAATGTATGAAATACTCAAGTATAGAAGGATGAGAGTGGTCCATACTACAGGTAAAAGACTAGAAGAGTTAGGATTCAATATCCAGGGACGATAGCAGCGTCATCAGTAGCATACCTTCCAGCCTATGGTTTCTAAGTACCGAAGGTCTAACTAGATAGTAAAAGAAGAGTTAGAGACGATATGATGTCTCACTTGATATTCCATAAAAGCATAGGGGAATCGATCGCAAGCTAAAGTATGATAGAACGACAAGGTTTTAGAAAGACAAGAGTAAGGATAAGAAGAAGTCAAGGGAGAAGGGGACGAAAATGGATAAGTCATCGGGATGAAGCCCGTGAAAATAAGGGAGCGGATGGTTCCTCTAAGTTATAGAAAGCTCAATATAGCATGAATGAACTTAGAGGAGTCTAAGACTAGTAGTGTTTAGAAGAGATGAAATGTTGCCCAGGTAGCAGAATAAGGGTGTAATTGTGATAAATAAGGGATGACGTTTGGTCCTTCGCTTGAGTAATGATTTGAAGAAAAAAAAGGGGATAGAGGATTTCATGAATTGTAAGAGACTAAAATACCCATATAAGGTGAGTCACATTGGGATGCTATAAAGTACGATTATGGAAGTATAATATCAACCCTAGGTTGATCAATCTAATTACTCCAGATATCCTCGATGAGACGCGAGCCCTAGCGGCGGTGTTACATATAAGATCAAGTTATCAGTGCTAGATGATGAATCAACAATACATTGATAAAAGTTCAACAGTATGAGATGAGATTAGACCATCAGTCTTAAGGATAAGCAACGAGAGTAACCAGGAATTTATTGCAGACCTCAGTAACGATAAATCGAAGTAAGAATTATGGTATAGTATGACCTACGTAGATGCAGTAAAGTCATACGAATGGATAACCAAGTCTATGAAATAAGATATGGTCATATTCGCAAGTTCTACAAAGTACTGAGCGAGGAACTTCAGTACACTTATAGGTGCCCAGAGAGGCATCCTATTAAGCCTTATATACTTTTACAAAGTAAGGACTAGAGATTGGCTAAAAGCTGGAGGAAAAAGGAGAGAAGTCGTATAGGCACACTTACAAGGTCAATATCGTAGAGGCTGCATGATAGAAGGTAGCAACGATTACGAGATTAGAAGAAATTTGATCACAAGTCATGGCGTGGGAAAGAGGTCTAAAGGGGAGAATTCCCTGGCCTTTGTATTTATTCAGAAGAAAACTGCCTAAATGGCAATGGGAGTATTAAGATATTACAAGAGCTATAAGTTATGAAAATGATAAGAGCATCAATCAACATTCGAGGACGAATGGTTTAAAAGGGGGGAATGATGTTATGCCCCGCAACATTACCATGATGTTACGCTTCGTTGTATTAAATTATTACAATATTTCACCCTGTAGTATTGTACGTTGAATTTGTCGTAAGGTAATTGACATCAATCCAAGAAAAAAATTATCTGGAAAGTATAAAGATTATGATATTTCACAAGTGATGAGTAAATTCATGAAGGTGAAAGGGAAATAAATTCAAAGAAAATGAATTTCCATCCAAGTTTGACATGTTGGAATAAAATTCGGGTCGAGCGTTAATACCTGATATTTATGGACTAGTACTATTCAAGGTACAATATGACCATGGTAATATGATATATAAAAGGGTATTAAAAATAAGTAAAAGTTTAAGTAATTTGAGACAATTATTAATTATGGGGATAATTGGTTAATTATCGGATAACAAAATATTACCTAATTAATTAATTAGTTATAGGATAAGATTAAAACCTCTCGCCACCCTCCACGTGGCAGCAACACATTAACCCACCAAATGACTCTTCATCAATTTGGATTTGGTGGCAACATAGTGTATTAATCTGAAGACAACTCAATTTGGATTAGGAGGACATACTTAAGTGGACTACCATGATTGGAATAATTCTTGGAATCTTCACGTAAAAAGCTGACGAGTTTTGCTAAAATCTCTGAATTGAAGTCTTAAGTTCTTACTTCGGATAATGACTAACAGATAAAGTAATTCCACTGCCTCTCTTGGATTCCTGATAAATAAATGGAAGTACTTGTTTCACTCTATGTATCAATTGAGTGAAAAAATGAGGAGTATTCTACGCTTTGCAAAGTTGATATTTGTGTTATTGGGTAGTCTATATGTTGCCTCAACCCATAGTGGGGTGCATCCTTTTCCATGAACATCATACGGATTTTTATCTACTCCAGGTATGTTAAGGCAATCCCTCCTTTATTTTTGTGCAATGATCCATATCACACAAACAAAACGAGCAAATGCACAATTTCCATAAATGACTATATTCATAGAAATGCTAGAGATGCTTATGTTCTTGATTCTCCATGGGTCACATTATTCTATCATTTGTTCACGGGTCTCAGAAAAATACGTAAGTTGAAAAAGTTTACTTCATGATATTATTCAAAGGCATAATGGTCTTATGACATTCCAAGAGACTTTATTGGCGTACTTCTCATGCATTGCATTCATGTACATTGACCAATGACCAGATGACATTATATACACGTATATATGTATATATATGTATATGGGATATGGAAAAAGGTTATGGCGTTATATACGGACCACCACCTGATCAGCTGGTATATGTTGATGATTTGACTATAGTGACCAAAATGATATTATGGGATGCCTTCGGAGGCTTGATGATGTTGTAAACACATGTACCTATGCATGCCATGACATTTATATGCATATGCATGGCATTATACATATTAATGATTCACAGAGTCATTCAGATTTACATGTCGAGTCTTTTACTCCATGTTTCTCTCATGTCCATTATTTACTAATTTTTATTTCTTACATACTCAGTAAATTATTTTTACTGACATTCCTTTTGCCTGGAACATTAAGTTTCATGCCCGCAGGCCCCGATAGATAGGTTGAGATCCCTCCAAGTAGGCTATCAGCTCAACAGAAGATGTTAGTGCGCTCCATTTGCTTCGGAGTTACTTTTTTGGTTTTTATAATTTAGATGTGTATCATTTGGTATGGCGGGACTCTATCCCGACCTTTATAAAAATTATGTATTCTTAGAGGCTTGTAGAGAGATGTCATGTACGTAAAATATTGTATGGTCTTGTCGGCCTATGTACAGTGTACGAGTGCTTATTTTGGCCTTATAGGCCTGTATGCCTTATGTATAAGTTGGTACCACATGTTGTATTCTACTTATCTCATGGCTGCCTTCCGGCTCAGTTATCTATGATAGTATGATATGAAGATACGCTATGTTGGTACTCGATTGAGTAAGGTACCGGGTGCCCGTCCCAGCCTATCTATGCTCGGGGCGTGACATTTTTATTAAGGTAAATTCATACGCTTACCCTTGGCTTTTTTCTTCTATATATGCTAGTAATGTGTATGCAAAGAAGAGAATGATGTGGGATAATATAGTCAGCATTGCTAGCTCCTTTCAGGGTAGTTAGTTTGTGGGGGAGATTTTAGTGAAGTTCTTAAGGCTAGAGTTTATTTGGGAGAAATCATATAGTATCCTCCAGTCAAACACCTTTTGGTCATGCGTTAATCGGTGTAAACTTGTCGACTTAGGCTTTAAGGGAAAGAAATACACCTGGAATAAAAGAGATACTCCATTATGCTGGATCTTATTCGAGAAAGACTTGATAGGTGTTTTACCACTGATGCATGGATCTCCATGTACCCTGACACTAGTGTCATTCATATCTCTAGAACACACCTAATCCTCCCCTTGTCAATCTAGATATTCACCAAAATTATAATGAAACAAAGTATTTCTGGTTTGAAACCATGTGGTTCAACCACCAAGATTTCCCATCATCAATATAACACTACTTTAAGGATTCTACCAATATTCTATGAGCAACTAAGAACTTCCAGTATGAGGAAATCGGTTGGAATAAAGAAGTCTCTAGGGACATTTTTCGACAAGAAAAAAAGATCCTATCCAAATTAGATGGTATCTAGAAATCCCCAAACAACCCTTTTGGCTCTTACCACTGGGAGGAGCACGAAGTCAAACTCCAATAAGAATAATCTATTGTTCTTAAATGTGAAGAGGATTAATGGAAGCTAAAATCCATAATACTCTTTCTAGCCCAAGGTGATGCGAGTACCATATTTTTCGATACTTCAACCCTTAATAGGAGAAGAAAAAATATGATTCTAGCTCTAACAGATGAGGTAGGGAATTGGATTCATGATTAGGATATAATCAAATATGCCATTTTATTTTAGAAATCTTTTCATTACCGATCATCAGTCCTCTGTAAACTTCCACAGTGCTTTAATTTGAAGCCACCTCACCGTTACTGATGCTCAACATTCTATCCTTGATGCACCTCTTAAAATTAGTGATATTGAGCAAGCTATTGACTTTGTCAAGCATCTGAAGCTCCGGGCCTGATAGCCTCCACTCTTTCTTCTGCTAAAAGTACCGGCACCTCCTTTAAGACCCTATTGTTGCCTTCTCCCACTCCATCGTCTCTACTTAGAAAATGATCCCTAATGTGAATTTTACCTACATATGCCTTATTCCAAAAAGGGAAAATGCTACAATACTCAATAATTATAGACCATTTGGACTCTGTAATATCATGTAGAAGATAATATCTATAATCATAGTGAATACGATCAAGATTTATCTCCCTTTATCATTGGCCTAAGTCAAGCAAATTACTTGTCTAATAGAAGGGTAGCTGATAATATTATTATAGTACAAGAATACAAAACTCATTTTCATAAGATGAATGGGAAAAATTCTAATATGATTCTTAAAATAGACTTGGAGAAAGCCTTTTTTTGGATTAGAATGATTTCTCATTAAAGTACTCTCCAGTTTGTCAATTTCCCTAACAAGCTTAGCCAACTAATTCTATCATGAATCAACCGTTGCCTTGCTGGTCATCCTTGTCAATGGAGGTAGTATTAATTTCTTCCACCCATTAAGAGGAATTGGAAAGGGGACCCCATTGCTCTTTATATTTTCATCCGTGTGGAAACGTTGTCCTGACATAATTAGAATAAAGTTCATTCCAAGAACCAATTTCCCATTACCATAAGCACAACTACTGCTAGGATCTCCCATCTATTCTTTGTAGATGATCAAAATTTTTTTTGCTACAGCTAATACTAAGAACTATGACGCAATTGTGGACACCCTTATTGATTTTAGCAATAGGTCTAGGCAAAAATTTCATCATACCAAGTCCTAATACTCTTTTATTATATTTTCTCTCTTACATAGGAATGCTCTAAGGCCCCTTTATTAAGGTTAGAACCAATTGTAATAAGTACCCGGGCTACCCCATTTTCCATTAAAGGTCTATCAATGATAATCTTCGACACATTATTGATTGCATAAATACTACTCTAACCAAAGCATCCTTGCAAGCATTCCCAGCCATGTCGTGTAGTACATTAAGATTTTTGTTTACACCATCAAGCTTATTGATAGAATGCAAAAGGAACTTCAGTTGGGGCATTACTTCTGAGAAAAAGATAATGCATCTTATTAGCAGGAACATTATCACTATAACTAAAAGAATGAGGGGTTGGGAATTCAAAGTGCGGACTGCAAGACCAAAGCTACCCTTGATGGAATGGCAGAGACTTTTAAACAAGTCTGATGCCCCATGAGCAAAAGTGTTTATTGTAATACACTATAGAAGAGGCCAAAGTCTTGGAAGCCCTAACACTAGACTCAGAAGGGTATCATGGAATGGTGGAAAACATGCTTATTAGACTCTGAATGGGTTGTCAATGAAGGATATAGATTTAGGTTTCTTGAGGATTCTTGTATTCCTATCAACCTCTATTCAAAACCACAATGCATGGCCCTTGCCAACATAGAGAGGAAGCTATCAAGATTTCAAGTCTATTCTCTAATGGAAGCTTGGATTTAAGCTCCATGTCATATTTCACACTTGAGGATAATCTATCCATAATCAATAATTTTCTTATCCAAAATTAGATCTTAAAGAGGATTAGCTCATCTAGAGATCACCAACAATGGCATGACCTTTTCAAATTCAGCCTACGTATGTAACGACCCAGCCGGTCGTTTTGAGCATTTGCATTTTATTCAGCTATTTGAAGTCTTGAGTAGCTTCATATGATGTATTATGACTTGTCTGAAATGTCGATTTTGTTTTTCAGGTAAATCGGGATAGAATTGGAAGTTTGATTCTCAACTAGGAAGCTTGAAATTGGAAGAGTTGACCAAGTTGTTTGACCTCAAATCAGATTTTGGATGGTTCCATAGGTCAGTATGGTGATATTGGACTCGGTCATATACCCGAATTTGCATTTAGGGTGTTTCTAGAAGGTTTCAACACTATTTAGCGGAAGTTGGCAATATGAAGCTTTAGAAAGTTCACTTTGACGATATTTGTTCGGATTGTTGTTTCGATAATTAGAATAGCTTCGTTATGTCATTTGAGACTTGTGCAAAAATTTTGAGGCTATTCCGTGTTGATTTGATATAGTTCAATGCATGTTTTGAAAATTAAAAGTTCAAAAGTTCTTCAAGTTTGATTTGAGGTACGATTCTTCGTTTCGATGTGGTTATGTGTAATTTAAGGCCTCGATTACGTTCCTCTTATGTTTTGGAACTTATAAGTATATCTAGACGGAACGCTGAGGGCTCGAGTGGGTTTTAGAAGTGGTTCAGTTTTTATTTTTTTGACGACCCAAACTAGATGGCCATGACTGACACCCGGGCCATACCTGCGGAACACCAATGTACATTTTATCTAATTATTGTCTATATAAGGGCCGACGATATCAACATAAATGGTAGACATGAATAATATACAACCAACAATGACAGATAATGGCATGAACGTATATAACACGTGCCGACAAGGCTGTCATGAAGCTATATGTAAGGTATGTGCCGACAAGATGCCATGAGAGACTATAAAATAAAAATCAACTGACAAGGCTATCGAAACTATACATGAGATGACACCTCTCTATAAGCCTCTAAAGGAAAATAAGTGCTGCAGCATTGTCAGGACAAGGCCCCGACATACCCATAATGTCTATAACAAAAATGCATACCAAGACCACGGCAAGTCTGGAGAAGTGATCTCTCGAATAACTGCTGAACTGGGCAGGTGGGGGGGAAGCTTCGTCTACCTGTCTATCAGTACCTACATCATGAGATGCAGCATCCACAAATAAGAGGGACGTCAGTACGAATAAAGTACTGATTATGTAAGACATGAGAGCATAAATAAGAACAATAATGTTGACAGGGATAGAGAATATACAACATGTAACATCTGAGTGCGTCTGAGGGCGACTGACATGAAATGCATGATATATATATATACACACACACACACATACGATTCTACCGAGCCTTTTGATGGTCGAGTATATATATACACGCACACACATATACTTTTCAAAACATATGCCTCTATGGGCATCATCATCATATCATACCCGGCTATAATAAGCTCGGTAAAAACATACTCGGCTATCATAAGACTCGGTAAAATCATACCTGACCACATGGAGCTCGGTAAAATTGATTAGTTGTTGCACAATAGGTGCCGTATCCGGCCGACTATAGCACATGTCGGTAGAGTAAAATCGATACATATATATAATGTATGTTGGACTCATTAGAATCGCATTATGAACCTTTCGGAGTGATGCAAGGTCGCTAACCTACGTACACGTTATTAAGACTAACTCTTCATGATGAATATTGTAAGAATTAGGAAATACCAACAACACTGATAATATAAGAATAAGAGAAGCAACATCAACATCAATCGTTCTATCAGACGGGAAACAATGTAAGTAATGCTAGCTTCTAAGGGTGGAGTATCTTTGGAAGCTCGTTTGTTACATTATGTACTATCGGAGTCGTGCAAAACAAGCAAAGGTATAGCCAAACATACCTTGTATGTACTGCCCAACCTCAACCTATGCAAATCTCATGGCTCCTTAGTCTACAATAAGAGAAATGATACTATCGTTATCTTTTAAGCGTCGTAACTAGTATATATGAACCGCAACCTATCTTATGTCACGATCCCAAACTCTAAGCCAGCCGTGATGGCGCCTATCATGGAACTAGACTAGCCAACAATTACATACCGACATAATATTTCATAATTTTCAAAACTATTCCGATCTTTCACAAAAATTTCATTCGCTTAAGCTGTTTAAAGCAACAAAATGAGTAAAACAGTTTAGACACTACCCCAAAATCTGGAGTCAACCATCATGAGCATCTACGAGTAGTACAAAATAACCCTACAATCATAATACATCAATACTTGGAATGAGGAACTAAATACAAAACGAGAAAATGGGAAAGAGATGTTGTGGACGCTGAACAGCTACCTCGAGGTCACAATTTCGGCTCCACGCGAGGAAGAAAAACTAGCACTCGGTAACAACACCTGTATCTGCACACAGGGGTTCAGCAAGTAATGTGAGCACGCCAACTTAGTAGTAATGAAAATAACTCAAGTCTAAGCAGTATGAAACACATACAATAAAATTATCAGTACAAAATAAGCACAACCTTTCTTTCCAACAGTATATATATATATATATATATATATATATATATATATGAAATTAACATGCATTAAAAGCCAACTTCAGAAAAATCCTTGGAAAAATGTGTTTTCCAGTAATTTCAAAAATAAAATACCCGAAGAGTTTAGTGTAAAATGAAATAAATCATAAATATCCCCTCGGGCCAAAACATGAATCATAAATCGCCCCTCGGGAAAACATCACTAAGAAATCAGTCACTCAGCATACCTCACAATCACTCAGTATCAGCCCCTCGGGCAACCTCACTGTCACACATGCCTCCCAATGACTTGCCACTCGTCACTCGACACTCGCACTCAGTAGGTACCTACGCTAACTGGGGGTGTGTACAGACTCCGGAGGGGCTCCTTCAGCCCAAGCGCTAAAATCAAGCCACCTCGTGGCATCTCATATCCTCACAATCAGGCCTTCAGCCTCACTCAATCAGAAACTCTCAGTAAGCCCCTCAGGCTATTAGTAACATGGGTACTCAACCCAAAACATCATTTTATAACTCAAATAGTGTTAATAAGACTAAGTTTCGAAAACAGTTAAGCATAATATGACTGAGTGTAAATCATAAGTCAACACAGTGAGGAAGTAGCAGTAAAAAGCCCCTAAGGGGTCTAAACAAGTCGGCGCAAGGCCCCAAACATGAATTACAACCCAAATATAGCAATAGTTTTAGAACACAATTTAATATATGATTTATAGTAAAATACGCAACTCAATAGTTGTCGCGGAATGGACCAAGTCCAAATCCAAATCAGTGCACGCTACACACTCGCCATCCGGCATGTGCGCCTCTCCAAAACTAGTGAGAAAATACGATATACGGGGTTTCATACCCTCAGGACAAGATTTATAGTCATTACTAACCTTAACCCGGCCCAAATACTAATCCGTGATGCTCTTGCCCCTCGAATCGGCTCCCGACTGCTCCGAATTTAACTAAAACCAGATTAACATCATCAATATACGCTAAAGGAACAAGGCCCTATCGAAAACTATCAATTTTAGGAAGAATTCCCGAAATTGGCCAAACCCGCACCCCTGGCCCATGTCTCGGAATTCGATAAAAAATCGCATCACAAGAATCCTCATCCTTTCTCGAGTCTACACATATAAAACGCATGGAAATCAGACCACAAACCACCCCTAAATTCCTTAATTACAAGTCTCAATTTTCCAAGCCTCAAACCTCGAATTTATGCCATTAAATCTAATAATTTCAAGCTGAATCCGTCACATAACAACATAGAATTGAGTTTTTAGTCCGTGTAACTTACCTCCACAGAAGACCCTCAAAATCCTTCTCCAAATTGCTCTCAAAATGATTCAATCCGCATGCAAAAGTGATGAGAAATGCCAAAATTTTGCAGACGCAAGTATTTATACTCCCTGCCAAGTGAAACCACACCTGTGGCCCTTGCTTCGCACCTGCGGACCTGCACCTGAGGTCCCAGGTGCGCACCTGCGGAATTCAACTAAATGCCCAAATCTGGCACCTGCGGCTCCGCAGGTGCAGCCCATGTCTCGCACCTGCGACTTCCTCCAGCCTGACCCCTTTTTGCACCTGCGCAAGCCACCCGGCACCTGCGGAGTCGCACCTGTGGCTACCCTTCCGCTACATTTTCCAACTTTAATCCCTCCGATGACTATCCGGAATCATACCGAGCCCCTCGGGACAACAACCAAAAACACAAACAAGTCCCATAACCTTATTCAAACTTAGTCAAGCCTTCAAAACACCGAAAACAACGCCAAAACACCAAAATCACATTGGATTCAAGCTTATGAACTTTCGGGTTCCGAAATTTTGCCAATGACGCCGAAACCAACCAAAACACGTCCGAATGACCTGAAAATTTGCACATACGTCCAAAATGACACTACGAACCTGTTCGAACTTTCGGAATTCCATTTCGACCCTGATCGCAAGCTTTCCACAGCCGACCGAAAATCGCCAACACAACATAAATAGGCTAATCAACATATGATAAAGCATAAACAAGGGAAACATGGCTAATCTCACGGAACGACCGGCCAGGTCGTTACCTCTTACGATGAAACAGACAAAACCTTCTCTGTTTATATGACTTCCCACAAATTAAAACAATTACCAAATATCCCAACAAAAGAAACTATAACCAACAATAGCAACAAAAATAATATAATCCAATATGAGATTCTCCGATTATCTTAACAATCATATTGAGTGGCAAGCTCGTTTTTACTAACAACAAAATATGTTGAATCCAACTCATATTTCATAAATTATTTTACAAGCTTCAAAACATCATACTTATATGTATTATATGATTCCTAGTCCAAAAATTTACAAAATACCTTCCAAAACAGCCTGGTACGCCTAGCACCTTAACTTTAATCGTCAATCACTTACTTTCATGTTTTCTTCTTTAATCAACTTAATTAACACCTAGAAAATATTAAAAAAAGCACCCACAACATTATTAAATTATTTCTCATAATTTCAAGCCGCCATAAACCATATATTTAGCCACAAATAGTCCAACCAAAAATATAATCGTATCCCATGTTCTTTCAAGTGCTATCTTATGGGTCTTCAGTCAAGCAACACATACAACACAATATGAACCTTAGCCGCAATCAAGAAGATGTTATACATACGTTGGAAAACATCAATAACTCGAAACCCCATCTCAACTTAGCTCACAATGGCCCTCAATCACACCACAACATCATAGAAGCATTCTCTTGTAGTCTTTAACACTTTTGATGATGATTTGAGTTTGTTTCTCTTGATTTTGGTTCTTGAGATATGTTAGAGAGAGTTTTGGAGATCTTTTCGACAAATTTGGGTTATAAATGACCCAAAATGAGACTGAAATTCCATTTCGACCCTGATAGCTAACTTTCCACTGCCGACCGGAAATCACCAAGAACTCAACTTCACCAATTCAAGCTAATTCTACATCGAATATCAAAACCACATTCCGAACACACTCCTAAGTCCCGAATCACCTAACGAAGCTGTCCGAGCAATAAAATCTACATTCTGAGGTCGTTTACCAATTAATCAACTCCCGGTTGACTTTTCCCACTATTAAACCAATTTAAGAGACTAAGTGTCTCGGTTCTCACCACGACCACTCCGAACCCGAACCAACCGACCGAACACAACATACATAGTCTAACCAATATATGATAAAGCAAAAATAGGGGAAACATGGCTAATATAATGGAACGACCGGCCAGGTCGTTACATCCTCCCCCTCTTAAGAAAACATTCATCCTTGAACGGGTCTAGAAACATACCTGGAGTCTCAAATAAGTGAGGATATCTGCTCCGCATCTCCCGCTCGGTTTCCTAGGTGGCATTCTCCACCGACTGTACTCTCCACTGAACCTTCACTGAAGATACATCCTTAGACCTCAGCTTTCTGACCTGACGACCCAAAATAGCCACTGGCTCTACCTCATATGACATATCACCCTCGAGCTGAACCGTGATGAAGTCCAAAACTTGAGACGTTTCACCAACATACTTCTGGAGCATCGAAACATGGAACACCAGATGAATACTTGATAAGCTGGGAGGTAAGGCAAGTCTATAAGCCACCTCCCCAATCCTATGAAGCACCTCAAATGGACCAATGAACCGGGGACTCAGCTTTCCCCTCTTCCCGAACCTCATAACACCCTTCATGGGTGACACCTTCAGCAACACCTTCTCCCCAACCATGAAAGACACATCTCGGACCTTCTGGTCTGCATAAATCTTCTGCGTAGACTTTGCCGTGTGAAGGAACTCCTGAATCAACTTCACCTTAACCAACCCATCTTGAACCAAATTTGTTCCCAATAGCCTAGCTTCGCCCGGCTCAAACCAACCAACCGGAGATCTACACCTCCTACCATATAAAGCCTCATACGGAGCCATCTAGATAATCGGTTGATAACTATTATTATATGCAAACTCGTCCCATGAACCCCCAAAATCAATGACACACGCACACAACATGTCTTCCAGAATATGAATAGTACGCTCTGAGTGCCCGTCGGTCTGAGGATGAAACGATGTTCTCAACTCAACCTGAGTACCTAATTCCCTCTGCAAGACCCTCCAAAACTGAGATGTGAACTGAGTACCTCTGTCGGAAATGATAGAAACAGGAACCCTATGCAATCGGACAATCTCCCTGATATAAATCTCATCTAACCGCTCCGAAGAATATGTAGTACCAATAGGAATGAAGTGCGCAGACTTGGTCAGTCGATCCACAATAACTTATATAGCATCAAACCTCCTCGAAGTCCGTGGAAGTCCAACTACGAAGTCCATGGTGATTCACTCCCACTTCCACTCCGGAATATCTAATCTCTGAAGCAATCCACCCGGTCTATGGTGCTCATGCTTGACCTGCTGACAGTTGAAACACCGTGCCACAAACTCAACAATATCCGTCTTCATCCGCCTCCACCAATAATGTTGTCTGATATCCTGACATCTTTGCGGCACCCGGATGGATGGAATACCGCAAACTATGGACCTCAGCTAGAATCAAATCTCGAAGTCCATCCACATTGGGCACGCAAATGCGGCCCTGAATCCTCATGACACCATCATCACCAATAACCACCTGCCTGGTATCACTGTGACGGACCGTGTCCTGAAGAACGAGCAAGTGTGGATCATCATACTGGAGTGCACTAATCTGATCATAAAGAGAAGACCTGAAGGCTACACACGCCAATACCCGCGGGGCTCTGATAGATCCAATCTTACCAACTGACCCGCTAAAGCCTGAACATCTAGTGCTAAAGGTCGCTTTGCTACTGGAAGTTAGGCTAGACTCCCCAAACTCTCTGTTTTGCGACCCGGATGATATATAATGGTGAGGTCATAATTCTTGAGAAGATCCAACCTTCTCCTATGATGGAAATTCAGATCCTTCTGCTTAAGCAAATGCTGAAAACTACGGTGATTAGTGAAAATCTCACAATACACTTCATACAAATAATAACGCCAAATCTTCAAGGCGTGGACAATAGCTGCTAGCTCAAGATCGTGCACTGGATAATTCTTCTCGTACCCCTTCAACTGTCTGGGCGTGTAGGCAATCACCCTACCTTCCTGTATAAAAACCGCTCCAAGTCCAAATCTTGAGGCGTCACAGTAAACTGTATAAGAACCTGAACCCGTAGGCAAAACCAACACCAGAGCTGTAGTCAAAGCTGACTTGAGCTTCAGAAAGATCTCCTCACACTTCTCAGTCCACCTGAACTGATCACCCTTCTGGTTCAGCCTGGTCATAGTTGCTGCAATAGATTAAAATATCTCTACAAAACAACGATAGTACCTTGCCAAACCCAGAAAACTGCAAATCTCGGTAGCTGATGACGGTATAAGCCAGCTCTGCACCGCCTCTATCTTCTTTGCAACAACCTGAATACCCTCACTGGATACCATGTGCCCCAAGAACGCCACTGAATCAAGCTAGAACTCACATTTGAAATTTTTTGCATACAACTTCTTCTCCCTCAAGGTCTGAAGCACAACTTTCAAATGCTGCTCATGATCCTCCCGAGATCGGGAATTCACCAAGATATCGTCAATAAACACGATGACGAAAGAATCCAGATAAGGCCGGAATAAACAGTGCATCAAGTGCATAAAGGCTGCTATGGCATTGGTTAGCCCGAATGACATAACCAAAAACTCATAATGACCATATCTAGTCCTGAACGCAGTCTTCATGATATCGGGCCCCTGAGGCTTCAACTGATGATATCCAGAATGCAAGTCAAACTTGGAAAATACTCTGGCACCCTGTAACTGATCAAACAAGTCATAGATACGAGGCACGGGATACCAGTTCTTCCCCGTAACCTTGTTCAGTTGCCGATAATCAATACACATACGCATAGAACTATGCTTATTCTTCACAAACAACACCGGAGCACCCCAAGGTGACACACTAGGCCGAATGAACCCCCTATCTAGGAGTTCCTGAAGCTGCTCCTTTAATTCCTTCAACTCCGCTGGTGCCATACAATTAGGTGGAATAGAGATAGGCTGAGTGCCTAACATCAGATCAATAGAAAAGTCAATGTCCCTATCAGGAGGAATGCCTGGTAGGTCTCCAGGAAACACGTACGGAAAGTCACGGACAACAGGAACAAAATCAATAGCGGGAGCCTCACCATTGACATCCCTCACAAAAGCCAAATACGATAAACACCCCTTTTTAACCATACGCTGAGCCTTCAGGTAAGAAATCACCCTGCTAGGCATATACTCAGAAGAACCTCTCCACTCGACTATCAGAAATCCTAGCATAGCTATGGTCACGGTCTTAGCGTGACAATCAAGAGCAACATGACACGGAGATAGCCAATCCATGCCCAATATCACGTTAAAATCAAATATGCTAAGTAACAATAGGTCCACTCGGGTCTCCAGACCCCCAATAGATATCACACATGACCGATGCACACGGTCCACAACAATAGTATCGCCCACCGGAGTTGACACATGAACCGATGTAACTAGAGACTCACGAGGCATATCTAGAAAATGGGCAAAATATGATGAAACATAGGAATATGTGGAACCAGAGTCAAATAAAGCCAAAGCATCTCGGCGACAGACTGAGACAATAACTGTGATCATTACATCGGAGGCCGTAACATCTGGCCTGGCTGGAAGTGCATAGATACGAGCCTAGCCTCCACTAAACGATGGGGACACTGCCTCCACATGTGCCCAAACTCCCCGCACCCAAAAACAACTCCCTGGAGCTCGAGACATGGACTGATAGATTCCCCTGGCACCAGAATCGTCACTAGACGAATCATGCATAGAGGAACTTTGAACTGGTGGGGCTCGATATGCACTCTAGGCTGGAAGGGCACCAAATGAAAAATGGCCTGGCTGAGAATTGCGGGGACCTTGCCCCGAAGATGCAACAGTATAGGCTGGGCAGACTGACTGAGGAGGCCTGAATGAACGACCTCTACCATGCTGAAACTGCCCCTTGGAAGGAGAACCACTAGAACCACCCGATCCACGAGGCCTCTTGGCCTCTCTCTCCTCCCGCTCCTGGAGGCGAAACGACTAATAATCTCGAGCAATATCAATAACCAGCTGGAAGGTAGCACCATATACCCTCTCCCGAGTCATAAAAAGGTAGAGCTAATAAGTGAGGCCATCCACGAACCTCCTAATACTCTCCCTATCAGTAAGAACCAACTCGGTGGCGTGACGAGCCAACTCTGAAAACCACATCTCATATTGTGTCACTGATAGCTCCCCCTGACGCAGCTCCTCAAACTGCCTGCGCTACTCCTCCCTGTGAGACTGGGGTACATACTTCTCCAAGAAGATAGTGGAGAACTGCTGCTAGGTGAGGGATGCTGAACCAATAGGCCTACACCTCTCAAAAGACTCCCACCAAGTAAAAGCAGCCCCAAAAAACTGAAAAGTAGCAAACGAGACCCCACTGGTCTCCAGAATCCCAAGAGTACGAAGCATCCTCTAACAGTTATCCAGAAAACCTTGGGCATCCTATCCCTCATCATGATTGAATTTCGGAGGCTGAAGTCTAGTAAATCTCTCCAGTCTACGCTGTTACACCTGGCATAGACGGAACCACGAAGTCCGGAACTGGAATAACCGGCTGGGCTGGAACTTCCCCTGGTGTCTAAAGGCCCTGAGTAACCTGCTCAGGTGTCCAGGTAACTGGAGTCTGACTGCCTCCCCCGGCCTAAGAAGTAGCAGCAGAAGAAGACACAACAAGTTCCTTAGCAAGGGTGGTACATACGGTGAAGATCTGAGACAAGGTCTCCTGAAGACCTGAAAGAACAATAGACACCGCTGGTGCCTGAGCCTATCCCGCTGGAGCATCTGTGGCGGGGACATGATTCTGAACAGTAGGTGGACTCTCTATTACTACCCCGACTGCTGCACGGGCTAGTCCCTTACCTCTACCAAGGCCTCGACCACGGCCTCGACCTCTCATTGGTTTAGCTGGTTACCGGTCACCCTGATCGGTAGCGCGAGTCCTCACAATCTGTGAGAGAATGAAAGAACAGAAGTTTAAGAAAAGTGAGATTTTTCCTAATGGTTCTGTAGCCTTTCGAAGATAAGTACAGACGTCTCCGTACTGATCCGCAAGACTCTACTAAACCTGCTCATGACCGTTGAGTCCTATGTAACATAGGCTCTGATACCAACTTGTCACAAACCCAAATCCTAAGCCGGTTGTGATGACGCCTATCATGGAACTAGGCTAGCCAACAATTACATACTGACATAATATTTCATAATTTTCCAAACTATTCCGATCTTCCATAAAAATATCTTTCGCTTAAGCAGTATAAAGCAACAAAATGAGTAAAACAGTTTATACACTACCCCAAAACCTGGAGTCAACCTTCATGAGCATCTACGAGTAGTACAAAATAACCCTACAGTCATAATACATCAAGACTCGGAACGAGGAACTAAATACAAAACAAGAAAATGGGAAAGAGATGCTGTGGATGGTGAACAACTACCTCGAGGTCCCAATTCCGGCTCCACGCGAGGAAGAAAACTAGCGTTTGGTACCAGCACCTGTATCTGCACACAGGGGTGCAGAGAGTAATGTGAGTACGCCAACTCAATAGTAATATAAATAAATTAAGTCTAACTAGTAAGAAACACATAAGATCAAATCATCAGTCCACAATAAGCACAACCATTCTTTCCAACAGTATATATATATATATATATATATGAAATCAACATGCTTTAAAAGCCAAATTCATAAAAATCCTTTGAAAAATGTGTTTTCCAAGAATTTCAGAAATAAAATACCCGAAGAGTTTAGTGTAAAATGAAACAAATCATAAATAGCCCCTCGTGCCAAAACATGAATCATAAATCTCCCTTCGGGCAAAACATCACTCAGAAATCAGTCACTCAACATACCTCACAATCACTCAGTATCAGCCCCTTGGGAAACCTTACTGTCACTCATGCCTCCCAATCACTCGTCACTCGGCACTCGCACTCAGTAGGTACCTGCGCTCACTAGGGGGTGTGTATAGACTCCGGAGGGGCTCCTTTAGCCCAAGCGCTAAAATCAAGCCACCTCGTGGCATCTCATATCCTCACAATCAGGCCCTCGGCCTCGCTCAGTCAGAAACTCTTAGTAAGCCCCTCGGGCTATCAATAAAACGGGGTACTCGACCCAAAACATCATATTATAACTCAAATAGTGTAAATAACGCTGAGTTTCGAAAATAGTTAAGCATAGTATGACTAAGTGTAAATCATAAGTTAACACAACGAGGAAATAGCAGTAAAAATCCCCCAATGGGTCTAAACAAGTCGGCGTAAGGCCCCAAACATGGCTTACAACCCAAATATAGCAATAGTTTTAGAACACAATTTAACATATGATTTATAGTAAATACGCAACACAATAGTTGCCGCGGAATGGACCAAGTCCAAATCCAAATCAGTGCACGCTACACACTCGGCATCCGGCATGTGCGCCACTCCAAAAATAGTGAGAAAATACGAAGTCGGGGTTTCATACCCTCAGGAAAAGATTTATAGTCATTACTTACCTCAACCCGGACCAAATACTAATATGTGATTCTCTTACCTCTCGAATCGGCTCCCGACTGCTCCGAATCTAACCAAAACCAGATTAACATCATCAATATACGCTAAAGGAACAAGGCCCAATCGAAAACTATCATTTTAGGCACAATTTCCGAAATTGGCCAAACCCGAGCCCCAGGCCCACGTCTCGAAATTTGATAAAAATCGCATCACAAGAATCCTCATCCTTTCCCGAGTTTATACATATAAAACGCACGAAAATCCGACCACAAACCACTCCTAAATTCCTTAATTACAAGTCTCAATTTCCCAAGCCCCAATCCCCGAATATATGCCATTAAATACACTAATTCCAAGGCTAATCCGTCACCTAACATACAATCAAGTGTTTAGTCCGAGAAATATACCTCCATAGAAGACCCTCGAAATCCTTCTCCAAATTGATCTCAAAATGACTCAACCCGCATGCAAAAGTGATGAGAAATGCAAAAAATTCGTAGAGGCAAGTATTTATACGCCCTGCCCAATGAACCATACCGGCGGCCCTTGCTTCACACCTGCGGACCCGCACCTGCGGTCCCAGTTGCGCACTTGCGGTCCCAGTTGCGCACCTGCGGTCCTAGTTGCACACCTGCGAAATTTCACTAAATGCCCAAATCTAGCACCTGCGGTGAGTCACCCGCACCTGCGGTTCCGCAGGTGCGGCCCATGCCTCGCACCTATGACTTCCTCCAGCCTGACTCCTTTTTGCACCTGTGCAAGCCACCCGGCACCTGCGGAGTCGCACCTGTGGCTACCCTTCCGCTGCATTTTCCCACTTTAATCCCTCTGATGACTATCCGAAATCAACCCGAGCCCCTCGGGACACCAACCAAAAACACAAAAAAGTCCCATAACCTTATTCAAACTTAGTCAATCCTTCGAAACACCCAAAACAACGCCAAAACAACAAAATCACATCGGGTTAAAGCTTATGAAGTTTCGGGTTCCTAAATTCCGCCAATGATGCCAATACCAACCAAAACACGTACGAATGACCTGAAAATTTTCACACACGTCCAAAATGACACTACGAACCTGTTCAAACATTCAAAATTCAATTTCGACCCCGATCGCTAACTTTGCACAGCCGACCGAAAACCACCAAAAACTCAACTTCGCCAATTCAAGCCTAGTTGTACACAAAACATCAAAACCACATTCCGAAAACACTCCCAAGTCCCAAATCACCTAACGAAGCTATCCGAGCAATAAAATCTACATTTAGAGGTCAGTTACCAATAAGTCAACTTCCAGTTGACTTTTCCAACTATTAAGCCAATTTAAGAGACTAAGTGTCTCGGTTCTCACCAAGACCACTCCGAACCCGAACCAACTGACCCAACACAACATAAATAGGCTAAGCAACATATGATAAAGTAGAAACAGGGGAAACAAGGCTAATCTCACGGAACGACCGGCCGGGTCGTTACATCTTACGATGAAACGGACAAAACCTCCCCTGTTTATATGACTTCCCACAAATTAAAACAATTACTAAAAATCCCAACAAAAGAAACTATAACAAACAATAGCAACAAAAACAATATAATCCAATATGAGCTTCTCCGATTATCTTAACAATCATATTGAGTGGTAAGCTCGTTTTTACTAGCAACAAAATATATATTGAATCGAAATCATATTTCATAAATTATTTTAGAACCTTAAAAACATCATACTTATATGTATTATATGATTCCTAGTCCAAAAAGTTACAAAATGCCTTCCAAAACAGCCTGGTACGCCTAGCGCCTTAACTTTTATCGTCAATCACTTGCTTTCATGTTTTCTTATTTAATAAACTTAATTAACACCTAGGAAGTCTTAACAACAGCAGCCACAACATTATTAAATTATTTCTCATAATTTCAAGTCGCCATAAACAAAATATTAGCCACAAAATAGTCCAACCAAAAAGATAATCGCATCCCATGTTCTTTCAAGTGCTATCTTATGGGTCATCACTCAAGCAACACATCCAACACAATATAAACCTTACCCACCATCAAGAAGATTTATACACACTTTGGAAAACATCAATAACTCGAAACCTCATTTCAACTTAGCTCACAATAGCCCTCATTCACACCACAACATCATAGAAGCATTCTCTTGTAGTCTTTAACACTTTTGATGATGATTTGAGCTTATTTCTCTTGATTTTGGTTCTTGCGATCTTGAGATATGTTAGAGAGAGCTTTGGAGATCTTTTCGACAAATTTGGGTTATAAATGACCCAAAATGAGACTGAAATTCCATTTCGACCCTAATAGTTAACTTTCCACTGCCGACCGAAAATCACCAAAATCTCAACTTTGCCAATTCAAGCTAATTGTACACCAAACATCAAAATCATATTTCGAACACACTCCTAAGTCTCGAATCACCTAACGAAGCTATCCGAGCCATAAAATCTATATTCCGAGGTCGTTTACCAATAAGTCAACTCCTAGTTGACTTTTCCAACTATTAAGCCAATTTAAGAGACTAAGTGTCTCGATTCTCACCACGACTCCGAAACCGACCCAACCGACCCAACGCAACATAAATAGGCGAAGCAACATATGATAAAGTAGAAACAAGGGAAATGGGGCTAACTCACGGAATGACTGGCCGGCTCGTTACATCCTCCCCCTCTTAAGCAAACGTTCATCCTCGAACGGGTCTAGAAACATACCTGGAGTCTCAAATAAGTGAGGATATCTGCTCTGCGTCTCCCACTCGGTCTCCTAGGTGTCATCCTCCACCGGTTGTCGTCTCCACTGAACCTTCAATGAAGCTACATCCTTAGACCTCAGCTTTCTAATTTGACGAACCAAAATAGCCACTGGCTCTACCTTATATGACATATCACCCTCGAGCTGAACCGTGTTGAAGTCCAAAACATGAGACGTTTCTCCAACATACTTCTAGAGCATCCAAACGTGGAACACTGGATGAATACTCGATAAGCTGGGAGGCAAGGCAAGTCTATAAGCCACATCCCCAATCCTCTGAAACACCTCAAATGGCCCAATGAACCGGAGAGTCAACTTTCCCCTCTTCCTGAACCTCATAACACCCTTCATTGGTGACACATTCAAGAACACCTTCTCCCCAACCATGAAAGACACATCTCGGACCTTCTGGTCTGCATAACGCTTCTGCCTAGACTGCGCCGTGCAAAGCCGCTCCTGAATCAACTTCACCTTACCCAACCCTCCTGAACCAAATTTGTGCCGAATAGCCTAGCCTCGCCCAGCTCAAAGCAACCAACCAGAGATCTACACCTCCTACCATATAAAGTCTCATACAGAACCATCTGGATACTTAAATGATAACTATTATTATATGCAAACTCCACGAGTGGCAGAAACTGGTCCCATGAACCCGCAAATCAATGACACACGCACATAACATGTCCTCCAGAATGTGAATAGTACGCTCTGAGTGCCCGTCGGTCTGAGGATGAAACGCTATGCTCAACTCAACCTAAGTACATAAATCCCACTGCATGACCCTCCAAATGATAGAAACTGGAACCCCATGCAATCGGACAATCTCCCTGATATAAATCTCAGCTAACCGCTCCGAAGAATAAGTAGTACCAACAGTAATGAAGTGCACGGACTTGGTCAGCCGATCCATAATAAACTATATAGCATCAAACCTCCTCGAAGTCTGTGGAAGCCCAACTACGAAGTCCATGGTGATTGCCTCTCACTTCCATTCTGGAATTTCTAATTTCTGAAGCAATCCACCCGGTCTCTGGTGCTCATACTTGACCTGTTGACGATTGAGACACCAAGCCACGAACTTAACAATATCCCTCTTCATCCGCCTCCACCGATAATGTTGTCTCAGATCCTGATACATCTTTGCCGCACCCAGATGGATGGAATACCGCAAACTATGGGCCTCACCTAGAATCAAATCTCGAAGTCCATCCACATTGGGCACGAAAATGCGGTCCTGAATCCTCATGACCCAATCATCACCAATACACACATGCCTAGCATCACCGCGATGAACCATGTCCTGAAGAACGAGCAAGTGTGGATCATCATACCAGCGTGCACTAATCTGATCATAAAGAGAAGACCTAGAGGCTACACACGCCAATACCTGCGGGGCTCTGATAGATCCAATCTCACCAACTGACCCGCTAAAGCCTGAACATCTAGTGCCAAAGGTCGCTCTGCTACTTGAAGGTAGGATAGACTCCCAAACTCTCTGCTCTACGACTCAGGGCATCGGCCACTACATTTGCCTTTCCTAGATGATATAGAATAAAGAGGTCATAATCCTTGAGACGCTCCAACCATCTCCTCTGACAAAAATTCATATCCTTTTGCTTAAGAAGATGCTGCAAACTATTGATCAGTGAAAATCTCACAATGCACTCCATACAAATAATGATGCCAAATCTTCAAGGCGTGGACAATAGCTGCTAGCTCAAGATTATGCACTGGATAATTCTTCTCGTGCACCTTCAACTGTCTGGACGTGTGGGCAATCACCCTACCGTCCTGCATCAAAACCGCTCCAAGGTCAAATCTCGAGGCGTCACAGTAAACTGTATAAGAACCTGAACCCGTAGGAAAAACCAACACTAGAGCTGTAGTCAAAGCTGACTTGAGCTTCAGAAAGCTCGCCTCACACTCCTCAGTCCACCTGAACTGAGCAACCTTCTGAGTCAGCCTGGTCATAGGTGTTGCAATAGGTTAAAATCCCTCTACAAAACGGCGATAGTACCCTGCCAAACCAAGGAAACTGCAAATCTCGGTAGCTGATGACGGTCTAGGTCAGCTCTGCGCCGCCTCTATCTTCTTAATATCAACCTGAATACCCGCACTGGACACCACGTGCCCCAAGAATGCTACTGAATCAAGCCAGAACTCACACTTCGAAAGTTTTTGCATACAACTTCTTCTCCCTCAAGGTCTGAAGCTCAAATCTCTAATGCTGCTCATGATCCTCCCGAGATCGGGAATACACCAAGATATCGTTAATAAACACGATGAGAAAAGAATCCAGATAAGGCCGGATTACACTATGCATCAAGTGCATAAAGGCTGCTGGGGCATTGGTCAGCCCGAATGACATAACTAGAAATTTATAATGACCATATCTAGTCCTGAAGGCAGTCTTCAGGATGTCGGGCCCCCGAATCTTCAACTGATGATAGCCAGAATTCAAGTCAACCTTGGAAAATACCCTGGCACCTTGCAACTGATCAAACAAGTCATCTATAGGAGGCAATAGATACCGATTCTTCACCGTAACCTTGTTCAGTGACCGATAATCAATACACATACGCATATAACCATCATTTTTCTGAACGAAAAACACGGAGCACCTCAAGGTGACACACTAGGCCGAATGAACCCTTTTTCTAGGAGTTCCTGAAGTTGCTCTTTTAATTCCTTGAACTCCGCTAGTGCCATACGATAAGGTGGAATAGAGATAGGCTGAGTGTCTGGCACCAGATCAATACCAAAGTCAATGTCCCTGTTAGGAGGCATGCCTGGCAGGTCTCCAGGAAACACGTCCAGAAAGTCACGGACCACAGGAACCGAATCAATAGCAGAAGCCTCACCACTGACATCCCTCACAATAGCGAAATATGATAAACACCCCTTTTCAACCATACGCTGAGCCTTCAGGTAAGAAATCACCCTGCTAGGCACATATTCAGAAGAACCTCTCCACTCAACCCTCGGAAACCTGGAATAGCTATGGTCACGGTCTTAGCGTGACAATCAAGAATAACATGACACAAAGATAGCCAATCCATGCTCAATATCACGTAAAAATCAACTATGCTAAGTAACAATAGGTCCACTCGGGACTCCAGACCCCCAATAGATATCACACATGACCGATGCACACGGTCCACAACAATAGTATCCCTCACCGGAGTCGACACATGAACCGATGTAACTACAGACTCACGGGGCATATCCAGAAAATGGGAAAAATATGATGAAACGTAGGAATATGTGGAACCAGGCCCAAATAAAGCCAAAGCATCTCGACGATAGACTGAGACAATACCTGTGATCTCTGCATTGGAGGCCATAGCATCTGGCCTAGCTAGAAGTGTATAGATACGAGCCTAGACTCCACCTGCACCACCTCCCCCTCTCGGGCAGCCCCTGGCGGTCTGGCCCCCACCCTTAGCTATTTGGGCGTGTGGAGAAGTGACTAGAGCCAAAGTCAAGGGCTGGCCCCGCTCCTGAGAAGAACCACTAGAACGATGGGGACACCGCCTCCACATGTGCCTAAACTCCCCGCACCCAAAAAAAACTCCTTGGAGCTCGAGACAAGGACTGATAGAAACCCCTGACACAAGAATGGTCACTAGAAGAATCATGCATAAAGGAAATCTGAACTGGTGGTGCTCGAGCTGCACTCTAGGCTGGAAGGGTATCGAATGAAGAACGGCCCGATTGAGAACTGTGGGGAGTATGCCCCGAAGATGCACCACTATACACTGGGCGAACTGACTGAGGAGGCCTGAATGAACGGCCTCTACCATGCTGAAATTTCCCCTGGAAGGAGCACCACTAGAACCACCCGATTCACGAGGCCTCTTGGCCTTCTCTCCTCCCGCTCCTGGTGGCGAACCGATTAAATATATCGAGCAATATCAACAACCTGTTGGAAGGTAGCACCATATACCCTCTCCTAAGTCATAAAACGGGGAAGCTAATAAGTGAGGCCATCCACGAACCTCGTAATCCTCTCCCTATCGGTAAGAACCAACTCGGTGGCGTGACGAGCCAACTCTGAAAATCACATCTCATACTGCATCACTGATAGCTCCCCCTGACGCAGCTGCTCAAACTGTCTGCGCTGCTCCTCCCTGTGAGACTGGGGTACATACTTCTCCAAGAAGATAGTGGAGAACTGCTGCCAGGTGAGGGGTGCTGAAGCAATAGGCCTACACCTCTCAAAGGACTCCTACCAAGTAAAAGCATCCCCAAAATACTGAAAAGTAGCAAACGAGACCTCATTATTCTCTAGAATCCCAGCAGTACGAAGCATCCTCTAACACTTATCCAAAAAACCCTGGGTATCCTCGCCTCCCCCGGTCTAAGAAGTAGCAGTAGAAGAAGACGCATCAACTGCCTGAGTAAGGGTGGTACATATAGTCAAGATCTGAGCCAAAGTCTCCTGAAGACCCAGAATAACAATAGGCACTGCGGTGCTTGAGCCTGTCCCGCTGGAGCATCTGCGGCGAGGACATGATCCTGAATGGTAGGTGGACTCTCTTGTACTGTCGCGACTGCTGCACGGGTTGGTCCCCTACCTTTACCACGGCCTCGACCGCGGCCTTGACCTCTCGCTGGTCTAGCTAGTGGCTGGTCACCCTGATCGGTAGCGCGAGTCCTCACCATCTGTGAGAGAATGAAACAACATAAGTTTAGATTTCCAGAATCAACAAAATGGTAAGACAAAATTCAAGAAAAATGAGATTGTTCCTAAGGGTTCTGTAGCCTCTCGAAGATAAGTACACACGTCTCCGTACCGATCCGCAAGACTCTACTAAACCGGCTCATGACCGTTGAGTCCTATGTAACCTAGGCTCTAATACCAACTTGTCACGACCCCAAATCCTAAGTCGGCCGTGATGGAGCCTATCATGGAACTTGGCTAGCCAACAATTACATACTGACATAATATTTCATAATTTTCAAAACTATTCCGATCTTTCACAAAAATTTCTTTCGCTTATGCAGTTTAAAGAAACAAAATTTTGAACAGTTTATCCACTACCCCAAAACCTAGAGTCAACCTTCATGAGCGAGGAACTAAATACAAAACAAGAAAATTGGAAAGAGATGATGTGGACGCTGAACAGCTACCTCGAGGTTCAAATTCCGGCTCCACGCGAGGAAGAAAAACTAGCACTCGTTACTAGCACCTGTATCTACACACAGGGGTGCAGGGAGTAATGTGAGTACGCCAACTCAGTAGTAATGAAAATAAATCAAGTCTAAGTAGTAAGAAACACATAAGATCAAATCATATTCACAATAAGCACAGCCTTTCTTTCCAACGGTGTATACATTAAATCAACATGCTTTAAAAACCAACTTCAATAAATCTTTTGAAAACTGTGTTTTCCAACAACTTCAGAAATAAAATACCCGATGATTTTAGTGTAAAATGATAAATCATAAACAGCCTCTCGGGCCAAAAAATGAATCATAAATTTCCCCTTGGGCAAAACATCACTCAGAAATCAGTCACTCAGAATACCTCCCAATCACTCGTCACTCGTCACTCGCACTCAGTAGGTACCTGCGCTCACTGGGGGTGTGTATAGACTCTGGAGGGGCTCCTTCAGCCTAAGAGCTAAAATCAAGAAACCTCGTGGCCTCTCGTATCCTCAAAATCAGGCCCCCAGCCTCACTCAGTCAGAAACTCTCAGTAAGCCCCTCGGGCTATTAGTATAACGGGGTACTCGACCCAAAAAATCATTTTATAACTCAAATAGTGTAAATAAGGCTGAGTTTCGAAAACAGTTAAGCATAGTATGANTAGTTGTAGAACACAATTTAACATATGATTTAGAGTAAAATACGCAACTCAATAGTTGCAGCAGAATGGACCAAGTCCTAACATAAATCAGTGCACGCACAACACTCGGCATCCGGCATGTGCGCCACTCCAAAACTAGTAAGAAAATAAGAAGTCCGGGGTTTTATACCCTCAGGACAAGATTTATAGTCATTACATAACTCAACCCGGCCCAAATACTAATCTGTGATGCTCTTACCCCTCGAATTGGCTCCCGATTGCTCCGAATCTAACAAACACTAGATTAACATCATCAATATACGCTAAAGGAACAAGGCCCAATCGAAAATTATAAATTTTAGGCACAATTTCTGAAATTGGCCAAACCCGAGGCCTGGTCCCACATCTCGAAATTCGATAAAAATTGCATCACAAGATTCCTCATCCTTTCCCGAGTCTACACATATAAAACGCACGGAAATCCGACCACAAACCACCCCTAATATCCTTAATTACAAGTCTCAATTTCCCAAGTCCTAAACCCCGAATTTATGCCATTAAATCCACTAATTCCAAGCCGAATTCGTCACATAATAACATAGAATCGAGTTTTTTGTCCGAGAAACTTACCTCCACAGAAGACCCTCGAAATCCTTCTCCAAATTGCTCTCAAAATGAC
>ML369374.1:0-67634 GCA_005239525.1 Nicotiana knightiana
GTCCGGCGTCGGTTAATGAAAGGGAGGAGTTGGATCAGAGGTATCCGCTCAACGCTTATGCTCCGAAGATGATAGGAGCAGGTGAGGGGTACAAGCTCCCAGATAATGAAGATATAAACACGCATGTTGATTCTGATGAGGAGCTCATACAATCGAATGAGGATGATAATGGAGAGGATGAGTTTGAAGAGGAACGGAGACCGTCCGATGATGATGACGCTGAGTGACCAGGAAGTATCTTGCACTTTGTTTTGTTTTTTTTTTTTTTGCTTTGTATATCTTTGATGCACCGAGGAAAGTGCATGAACTAAGTGTGATGGTGCTATATATATGTTTTGTGTGAATTGTGTTGTTTGTTTGTGTTTTATTTCGTTTAGTTTTAGCTTTTATGTTTTTTAGGTTTGTTTGTTTTTTTAGCTTTTATGTTTTGTTTTATCATTTAAAAAAAAATTAAAATATTTAAAAAATTTATTATTGACTCTTCCTGACGATGGATCTCTTAGACAGTTTTCTTGAGGGGAGTAAGTCTAACGAAAAGACCAAAAAGATTTTTTTTTTAGGAAGTGTAGTAATTCCCCCTTGGTTTTTCTTTGGACCACGGTTCTTTTCCAAGGGTTTTTAATTGAACCGGGTGTAGGTAGTTTTTAATTTGTAGGAGTAGTAATCATATGGTTAAGGTCTTAATAGGAGAAATATCTCGAAACGTGATAATGCCTTGAGAATAGTCAGTACTTTGGTTGTGACGCTTAGGCTCAATTTTTTACTCTAGGATAAATACCTTAAATAAGGAATTCTTAAGATTGGATTAACTGCTTTGACTGGAGTGTCGTGATAGATCCAATTCTGAGTGAATTATGTGCCATATGTGTGTGAGATTTGTATATTATTTAGTGCATTGTATTTGATGTCTAGAACTTGCCATGTGTGTGTGCAAAGCGAAATAGAAGTTTTGTTCAGTCTTGGAAGTGATATAGGCATTTCTTTGAGAGATATCCATATATATTTTACCCACCTAATTATTATGTATCGTAGTTAACCCCGTTGAGCCTATAATCTTGTTTCTTTGGAAACCACATTACAAGCCATATCCCTTTTGTTTGAATCGATCATATATTTGAACCTTGTCACCTCTCGTAAGCACTGAAAATGTGATGAATGATGGAAAAGTTAAAGCGTGGGGTGGTAGGTTGATTTTTGAGGGGAATAAGTGAAATAAGGAGAAAGGTGCACTATGTTGAAAAGTAAGAATCACTTGAAAAAAAAAGAGAAAAAGAAGAAAAGAAAAGAAAAATAAATAAATAAAGTATAAACAGTTGTATTATTGTGAAAGAAAAATATATGTGGTGATTCTTAGGGTAATTGTGCTTAAATAAGTATGGGGCAATAACATTGTTGTGAAGGTGGAGTTTGGCTTAAAATGAGTTTGAGGTTGAACGTTAAAGTCTATGTATTAAAGTGATTAGGGAGGTTTAGTCACTCTTATATCCAAATGTATCCTACCCGTCCCGCAGCCTACATTACAACCAAATAAAGTCCTACTTGATCCTAGACTGAATGAGCTCGATTAGTAGAGTATTACACTACGGGCAAGCCTATGGTGCATCTTTTGTGGCATATGAATATTATTTCTGAGAGCGAGTGAATTCTTTCTATCTTGAGTTCCTAAGTGTTCTTAAATTTTATTGTGTGAGGAACTAGCTCTTTGATTTGGTGAGGGCACATGATTCATGAAGGAAAGGTAATGTTGTTGACCTCTAAGTTAGAGTAGTTAGTGAATTGTGAATAAAGCATGGTATTTGTGAGTCGATTATTGAGGCGAGGATGTCACACCTTTGTGCTTGAACTGTTTTAAATATTCTTGGTATAACGTGTTAAGAGATTTGCTTAATAAGTTGTGTACATGAGTGTAGTTTGATTGCTCGAGGACGAGCAAATGTTTAAGTGTGGGGTATTGATTTGCGGCTAGAATTCATGGTTTAACATGTTATATGCCCTACATTTTATGTGTGTTAATGATAAAAATACACTTTTTATGTGCATAATAGAGTCTATTTCATGTGTAGGTGAATTGGAGATGCAAAACCGAGATAAATGGATGCAAAAACATCGAATACGCTCAAGAGGCGAGGAGGAGTGCACCGGGCTATAGCCGGGCGTCAGAGCCCAAACGCCTGGCCCTGCCAGGCGTTAGAGTTCAAACGCCAGCCCTAGCCTGGCGTTAGAGTCCAAACGCCAGCCTTAGCCTGGCGTTAGCCAGGCGCCAGGGCCCAAATGCCAGGCCCCTATTTCGGTCAATTCCGAATTTTGACGAGCTTAAGTGTTTCCCGGTTGGAATAGAAGTCTCCAACACGTTTAGGGTTTGTCCTAAACATATAAATAGACCCCTAAAACACAAATTAACGGAGGATTTTGGAGGATCGGAAGACATACGAAGGATTCGAAGAGAGGAAATCATCAAAGTAAAGGAAAACCTGTGGATTACTACTCAGAAAAGCAAAAGCATTGATTTTTATCTCCTTAATTCATTACTCTGTAATTCAATTATGCAAGTTATTTTAGATTTGATATTTATGAATATGAGTAGCTAATTTTCGTAATCTAGGGTTTTGGTGGAACCCGTTGGGGGACAAACTTATGGTGGTATTAATATAATTTTGATTGGTTGTTTAATCTATATTTGTTCAACTCCATTCTTGTTGTAGTTAATTGAATGGCCATCAATTAGCTGTGCCTATTTAGTATGCATCTACTTGAGAGAGAGTGCATATTTAGGTAATTGTTTGAATAACATCACTCCTAAAGTATAGACGAAAGTCATAACCAAGGGTTTAGAAGTTGGATTAGAAATAACGATACTTCGGGTGCAATCTAAAGTGAACGGTAATGCAATTTGACTAGCGTAACTTGAGAGAGTACGACTAGTAAATTATCATAATTACTTGAGAGAGATTTATGGTATATAGAATGTTCATGATTGATATAAAGAATTAGTCAAGTTATAGGAAATATCTGAGAAGTAAGTTCACCAACGGGGGATATCATAACCTTAGACCTTTATTACAATTGTTTAAATCATATTGTTAGTCATTGTTAGTTTATCATTATTTCCAGTAGAAATAATAATACATCACCAATTGATATTCAAAAGTCTAGAGAAAACTGAGTTAAGTAAAAGTTTTATATTTTGACGGCTTGATTGATACGTAAATTCCCTGCGGGATCGACTCTGGGCGTAATACCCTGGATTATATTTGCAACGCCCGCTTAGTCTTTTATAAGACATTGTTGAGCATGATCAGTGTTGTCCCATTTTATATCACCCCCCTAAATTCGGAAAGGCTTATTTGCGGTAAAACTAGTCGATCTCAACGGTTTTGTGCCTTTCCCCCTCAAGTTGTCCGCTTGAGGGTACTAGTATAGACCCCCATAGTAACCTTACTCTGATTATAACTGTACATGCATCATGGTCAAACCTAGCCGGGTTAATATATTGTCCACATAATAACCTTTCGGAAAAGCCTTGTCCAAAAGTCCACTGGGGATTCCATAATCCCAATGGGCAACCACGATCTGTGCATTAATTTGGAGAAATAACTGCCAATATGCTAATCACTGATGTATAAGTAGTTGAATCTGGAGGGCGAAAGGGTCTAACCTTATCTATTTTCCAGAAATGAGGCACGAAGTCCCCAGGTTCGGCACGGTCCAAAAAATACCACCATTGTTACTGGATTGGTGGGAAGACCTTCACCAAGTGACAAAGATACATGTTGTTGGGTATGCACGACCTGAGGAACCTGATCGACAGAGCCAAGAATATCAAGCCTGGGGAAGGCCCTTCTGGGACCAAGTAGATTAAATTTACCTGCTTTTTCAAATGTAATAAGTCCAAGTGTCATTAGTGACTTATCTTATTTAGTGTTGTTTTAGATTTATCTACTTTTACATTAATGAAATGAGGCAATTATTGGCATCTAAGTTCTCCAAATCAACTTGTCGCTAGGCCTACCTCGGGCACAACGAGGCTCCCAAATTAGGACACGCTTTTATATTCCCACAATGTGTGTTTAAATACTGCAATACTTTCTCATTATCTTCACTAACTTGGCTACCTTTCGTTTACGTTTTCTTTCTTTTTGATTATTACCCTCCCCAAAGGTTGGTTCGTGCATTCTGGAATCATCATCATATCACACAATATCCAGGGGGCCTCCACCTTCTTCTCCTCCTAGTCCACCTAGAGGCAAAGGCAAAGGAAAAATGGAAGATTTTAGCAATATCATAAAGGAAAATACAATGACAGCTTGTAACGACCCGACCGGTCATTTTGAGCTCTAGCGCATTGTTGAGTGATTTGAGGTCGTGAGTCACTTCATTTCAGATATTATGACCCGTGGGCGTGGTCGGAATTGAATTTCAGGAAGTTTAGAGTAAATTTGGAAAGAAAATTCTCAATTCTGAAGCCTTAAATTGGAAGAATCAACTAAGATTGGAATTTTGAGTAAACGACCTACGAATCAGGATTTGAATGTTCCTGCAGGTTCGTATGATGATTTTGGACTTGGGCGTATGTCCGGATCAGGTTTTGGATAACCCGGGAGCGTGTTGGCGTATATTATGGAAGATAGCATTTTAGAAGAATTTTATAAATTTGAGCTGTAAGAAATTTCAGTCTTATCGATGTCCGTTTGGGATTCTGAGCCTTGGAATAGCTCTGTATGGTGATTCTGGAGTTGGGAGCACGATCAGAAGTGAATTTGGATGTCCGTAGGTCATTTTGAAGTCATTTGGCTAAAGATAGAAATTTGAAGGTTTTGAGAAATCCGGTCGGAATTGGAAATTTTGATATCGGGGTCGAAATTCAATTCTGAAAGTTGGAGTAGGTCCGTAATGTCGAATATGACTTGCGTGCAAAATTTGGGGTCATTCGGACGTGATTTAATAGGTTTCGGCATCGGATTAGAAGTTGGAAATTTCAAAGTTCATAAAGTTTGAGTTTGAGTGCGATTCGTGATTTCGGTGTTGTTTGATGTAATTTGAGGCCTCGAGCAAGTTCGTGGGATGTTATGGGACTGAGTCGTGTGATTGGACGGGGTCCCGGGGGCCTCGAGTGGATTCTGGATGGTTAAAAGATCAATATTTGAAGTTAGAAGAGGAGTTGGGTTGCTGGTGTCTGGTGTGACCGCACCTGCGAGGATTTGGCCGCAAGTGCGACTTTGGCGCCGCAGGTGCGAGAGTGGGCTGGCTTGGCTGGGATCGCAAGTGCGATGGAGTTTCCGCACCTGCGACGGCACAGATGCGGACAATGGGTCACAGGTGCGGATCCGGCTGGAGGAGAAGGAAGCCGCAGGTGCAGGTTCTTGGGCGCACCTGCGGAGTTTATCGCAGGTGCGAAAAATGGCCTGGGCAGAATGTTTTAAAACCGAGATTGTTGGCCATTTCTCTCATATTTCTCATGGGTGGGGCGATTTTAGGGGAGCTTCAAGAGAGGGATTACATCATCAAGGTCAAGGTAAGTGACTTCTTCATGCTTTTAAGTTAAATACAAGTTATATGCATGGATTAGACATGGAAATTAGTAGGAAAAATTGGGATTTTGGAGGAAATACCTAGAAATTGTATTTCGGATTTCTACCACGAATTTGAGCCTGGAATTTAGAGTAAATTGTATATTTGAGTTAGTAAGGTCATGGGTAGGATATATCTTCGAGAAATTTCGGAATCCGGGCATATGGGCCGAGGGCTTTTTGGTCAATTCACTGAGGGGAGTTGGAAAATTATATAATTTGAATTGTTGCAAATATTAGAGTATATTTTCATTGGTTTTTCGTTGTTTGGATAGTTTCGGAGCGTTGTGCAACGATTCGAGTCAACGGAAGGGCTTGGAAGCCGGTTATGGAACTTCGGAGCGAGGTAAGTCTCCTTTCTAACTTTGTGAGGGGGAATTGTCCCCCTAGGTGAACTAATTAAGTATGTGCTACTATCTGCAGGGGCTACGTACGCACGAGGTGACAGGAGTCCATGCGTAGCTACTATTATGTCATGTTCGGGTAGTCTAGGACCCACTAGCATGCCTTACGTGTTGTACATGTGATCCTGCCCATAATATTAAAATGTTAATGCTATTGAATCGGTAAATTATTTCCTAAGAAGAATAGTGTGTACCTCTCTTAATCATTTAGAAAGAGAATTGATTCCTACGTGGATAATTGTATTCATGATAAGGTTATATTATCGAATATTATTAAATTTGTCAAATGAGTTTCAAAACAAAGATTTAAAAGCTATTTTTCATGTTCCTTTAAGAAGAATTTTACCACTTTCTTGAGTAACTGCTTTCTTGATAAAAATACGGATTTATTATGTGATGTGTACACATGAGCACCTGAGTTGCAGGTATGATTCGCGAGCAGGCTAGCCTTATTTTTTTATGTTGACCGCATCGCATGATCGATTCGCGAGGGGGGAAAAATAGATGCATCTATGGTTCGAGCCGTTCGACCTTTTGGCAGTGCACAGTTTATTATTGTTTGTCCGCGCTGTTCGACCCTCGGCATTGCTTGCCCATGATATTTACTGCATATTTGCTGTGATTTTGCCTGATTATTGGCCTAGAATTTTAAGTTGTCAACTGAAATGACAGAGATTTAAAGTTATTAAAATTTTGGAAGAAGTTGTTCCTTCCTGTTGATTATTTGTTATTTGTGAAAATCACTCATGTTTGATTAATTGTTATTGAAATGACGAAGAGTTAAAGTGTTAAATGTGGAAGGGTTGATATTATTTATTCATAATTTTAATAAATTGCCTACGACAATCATGCTTAGTGTCTCACTTGAATATACCAAATTGACTTTTAGCAAGTGTCTAATTCGACCTCTCGCCACTACCTCTCTGAGGTTAGGTAGGCGACTTACTGAGTACATGTTATTTTCGTACTCATGTTACACTTGTTGTGCATTTTTATTGCACAGGTACCTTCATAGCGATGTGGCAGGTTTGGATACATAGGCGAGCTGCACCATCCGGAGGCGATCCGCAGCTGACGGAGTCTCCCTCGTATTGTATTACATTATTTTAATTTCCTTGTCCACTTGTATTTCGGACAAGTTTTGTAGTAATTGTAAAATTCTTAGAAATTACTCATGTACTTGTGACACCGGGTTCTGGGATGTGTATGGGATGTATTTTATAAAAAATGAAATATTAAACTGTTGTATTTACTTAATGGATCTTTTTTAGTTATTACATAACAAGTTAAAGACAATGATTTCAAAAATGTTAAAACAGGAATCTATTTCAACTAATTAAAGATTGGCTTGCCTGACAATGGTGTCAGGCGCCATCAAGACCTTATGGATTTTGGGTCGTGACACAGCTGAATGAACAGAAGCTCCTAACAATCAAGGTACTCAAGTTCAGAATGATGCTATGTCACAACTCGAGCAAAGGTTGTTGAAACTCCAAGGGGAGCTTGAACATGTGCGAAACTTGGCGAATCTGTCCTTCTCACTTAGTGTTCCGGATGTCAATCATCTGAACACCCAAAACCCCATACCTTCTCAAACTACCACAAACAAACAGAACCCTCCCACAACTCACCACCGTACAACTCCACCGAAAAATTAAACTATTCCACCACAATGCAACACTTTCCACACTCTGAGAAACACCCCACTGATCATCCCTGAACCACAAAACTCCAATGACCACCTCTATGCTCAAGCGCTAGGCCATCATAACAACCCTATATACGTGGAGAATCTACCTCACTCCACCCAACCTATTTCTTACACACCTGAATCCAGTGAGAAGGATATGCTTATTAAGAACTCGGTCGAAGAATTCAAGAGACTGACTAGCCGAGTCCAGGGCGTCAAAGCAAGTAAAAGAGTTGAGGGATTGAACTATGAAGATCTCTGCATACAGCCTGATGTTGAACTACCAGAGGGTTACAAACCTCCTAAGTTCGAGATGTTCGAGGGTAAAGGTGATCCCAGGGTCCATATGAGAACCTATTGTGATAAATTGGTTGGAGTAGGAAGAGACGAGAAGATTCGCATGAAATTGTTCATAAGAAGCCTCACCGGAGATGTTTTGTCTTGGTACATCAGCCAAGACCCTAAGAAGTGGTCCAACTGGGTAGGGATGGCCTCAGATTTCATGTATCGGTTCAGGTTCAACACGGAGAATGCTCCAGACGTATTTTATAGCCAGAACCTCAATAAGCCCACCGAAACTATTCGCGAGTATTCCACTCACTAGAGATCTGAAGCAGCCAAGGTCAGGCCTGCCCTAGATGAAGAACAAATGAACAAATTCTTCGTCCGGGAACAGGACCCGCAGTATTATGAGAGGCAGATGGTAGTTGAAAACCACAAATTCTCTGACATCATCAAGCTAGGTGAGAGAATTGAAGAAGGTATTAAGAGCGGAATGGTTACTAATTTCGAAGAAATACAAGCCACCAACAAAGCCTTGCAGTCTGGTGGTATATCCAAGAAGAAAGATACGGGGACGGTAATGGTTGCACAAGGACCCAAATCCCCGTAGGTATACCGAACTTCCCCACTCACATACCAAGCACCCCACCTACATATCAGCGAGCACCTCCACCTGCTTATCAACCGTCACCCCCACCTGCTTATCAACCCACGTCTCCCAAATATTCCTAACAATCCACCGTTTATCATACATACAACTCTCAACCCTCTCACTTCCAGTCACCCCCTGCTCGCCAAAATTTTCAAGACCTCGACCCAATTTGACCGCAGGCCGCCCAAGCAATATACCGCCATTGTTGAACCTATTGACCAGCTATACAAAAGATTAAAATTTGTTGGTTATATTACTCTTATACCTATTGTAACCCCTTAAAATCCATCCCAATGGGTCAATCCAAAAAAACCTGTGCATACCATTCTGGCATGAAGGGGCATACAATTGATGAATGTCATTCACTGAAGGATAAAATCCAATTTCTGATTGGTAATAAGGTCATCCAAGCAAAGGAAGCTACCCCCAATGTCCGCAACAATCCGGTCCCACACCATAGGGGTGGAGGCATCAACATGATAGAGATAGAGTAAGAATGGGACCTAGAGGGGTCGATTGGATTAATCAAAGAAGGTGATGGTCCAAAGAAGCCAGCGGTCACACTTAATCCCATCACAGTCCAGATTCAACTGTCAGGAGATATTGAGGTAGTTGCGTCAGTCCCATTCAAGTTTGAAGTGGCACCACCTGCGGATGCACCCGTGTCGTTTAAGGTTGAAGTAATGCCACCTGCCACAGAACCTATCCCATTTGAAGTGAAGATAGCCGCACCAATTACAGTGACACTGTCAACCCCGCCGCTTTTCAACGCTAATGTCGTACCTTGGGACTACGTGGCTGAAGCAAGAAGGAAAGGTAAGGTCAAGATGGAAGAAGTTGGTGCCGCACAGGGGATGACCAGGACCAGCAGGGTCTATACAACTGAACACTTGGCAGAGTCTAGCAAACATGCTTCTAACAAACTACCCGTCATTGAAACAGGTCCAGATGATCTTTGGAGAAAGGTGCAATCCGAAGAATATTCAATCATAGATCAGCTGAACAAGACTCCAACCCAAATATCTATCATGTCATTTCTACAGAACTCAGAAGCGCACATGAATGCTTTAATGAGAGTGTTGAGCGAAGCCTATGTGCCTAATAACATCACCAGTGGAGAAATGGCCAACATGGTAGGACAGGTGCTGGAAAGTCACAAGATCACTTTCCACGAGGACGAGCTGCCACCTGAAGGTCTAAGTCACAACAAGGCACTGCACATCACTATGCAATATGAAGATTATTTCATTACCAGGGTTCTAATTGACGGAGGATCCAGCCTCAACATTTTCCCATTGACAACATTCAAAAGATTGGGCGAAGAATTGTACGAGATAAGAGGAGGTTCCATAAATGTGAAGGCTTTTGACGGTTCTCAGAGGGCCACCATTGGAGAAATCAGTCTTTGTCTACAGATGGGACCTACATGGTTCAAGGTTGAATTTCAGGTGATTGACGTATCCGCGTCATATAACCTGTTATTGGGACGGTCATGGATACATGCCGCTGGGGCTTTGGCATCAACATTGCATCAGGTGATGAAATTTGAATGGAACCACCAGGAAGTAATCATCCACGGAGATGGAAGCAACCCTATCTATAGTCGCCAGACCATCCCGGTGGTTGAAGGTAGAAGAAGGCTGGGTGGAGAAACCTATCACCACATAGAGTGGGTCAACGCAATAGACAAGGACAAGTGGTGGTATAGTAAGATCGAAAGCATATTGTACTGGAGCGGGTATGATCCTGGCAAAGGGCTCGGTAAGAATCTTTAGGGGATTTCTAAACCGATACAGCTGAAGCGCCATGGCACCACTTTTGGGCTGGGATACAAATACACTTGGCAAGAGAACAAATATTGGTCGCCACCATGGCGTGGTCCCTACTATCCAGTGGAACAGCCTATACCACATTTGGAGTAGACCTTCCAGCAAGCTGACATCATATGGGGGTCAGAAGAAGAAGAAACTCTAGCAGCTTTGAAGAATCTATTCCTGGAAGATGAAGACATGGACTGTTGTGTTATTGTTGAGGAGGAGGAAGAGGAAGGCCCAACCATCCAAGCTGTGAGCAAGGGATCATTCCTCAAGAATTGGACTATCAGACCATCCAGGGCCCGACGAGTCCCAGGGTAGCAAGGCTGAACAAGAATTATTTACTTCATTTTTGCTAATGATTTCCTTTTCGCATTTCTATTTTCCAATAAAATCCCCAATGTTCCAAAATGTTTGTTCAAATTATCAAAATCTCTTTTACGTTTCAACGAATCAGTATTTATTTATTATCATTTTCTCTCATTACTTTTATCTATACAGCATTACTATTTCATGTCTTGATGAACCGATGACTGTGACATGCAATGAGACAACGCAACAAAAGGGCAGAGATTCAGAAGAAGAGGATTTCATATCCGATGAAATTGTCATAGAAGTTGAGGATTTTGAGAACAGACCTAAGTCCAACCTGGACGAAACTAAGGTAGTCAACCTGGGAGATTTAGAGACTGTCAAATATACTCGCATCAGCATCCATTTGTCGCCATCAGAGAAAGAGGAATACACACAATTCTTGAAAGGGTATGAAGCCTGCATCCTAGGGCTCAACATGGCCATTGACATGAATATTCAAGAGCTGCTAGTAATTGGTGATTCAGACCTGCTAATACACCAAGTAAGGGAGAATGGGCTACCAAGAATTCCAAGATATTGACATATCTGCACCATGTGCAGGAATTGAGAAAGATGATAGAAAGACACAAACAGTGGCACGAAAAGCTATCATTTTTCTTACTAGGTTACCGCACCACAGTCCGCACATCAACTGGGGCAACTCCTTACTTGCTGGTTTATGGTACGGAAGTTGTTATTCCTGCCGAAGTTGAAATTCCTTCCTTATGAATCATACAAGAAGTTGAGCTCATCGATGCAGAATGGATAAGAAGTCGTTATGAGCAGCTAGCCCTCATAGACGGGAAGAGGATGAATGCAATATGTCACGGATAACTTTACCAGAGCAGAATGACCGGAGCCTTCAACAAAAGAGTCAAGTCAAGACAGTTCACACTAGGGCAGTTGCTATTAAAGAAGATCTTTCCACATCAAGATGAGGCCAAAGGGAAATTCTCTCCCAACTGGCAAGGCCCGTATATGGTTCATCGGGTGTTGACGGGAGGAGCTCTCACACTTGCAGAAATGGACGGAGAAGTCTGGCCAGAACCAATCAATTCCTATGCAGTCAAGCGCTACTATGTGTAATTCTTTATGCTCTTCTCAAATGATGTAATTAAAATATGCCTGACCTGATTCCCGTTTAAGAGGGGATACGTAGGCAGCCCTATGGGTTTGATCATAAATCAATAAAAATATCATTCCCCCCCCCCACCACAATTGGAAACTGGGGCAGAATTTTGAGGAGGACCCTCAAAATTTTGAAGCAAGTTCAGCCGTCCGCAGCATGCGCAACAGTCAGAGACGTAAACTCATCTAACTGGGGCAGAATTTTGAGGAGGACCCTTAAAATTTCGTAGCATGAGAGGTTGCAATGTCTTGAACCGTGTCACGAGCGTCGATTCATCTAAATTTCTTAAAATATATTTCATACTATGTCTTTGAAAAATCATGCATGCTTGCTTTCAAAATAGCTCTGTTTAGCAAATGCTACCACGATAACTTGAACAGGATCATCAGACCAAGAAGAACGAGTCAAGAAAAGCCAGCGGGGATACGAATCGACCTTCCCCATCCACAGAACTCACGATTTTTCTTTGGATGCAGGAACAAAGGATAAACACGCTTCAAAGTCACAATTCTCAAAACAGTTGCAATTGCCGAAATTTGCTATTAGCACAAAGAACAAACATGCTCTGTAGTCACAATTCTCACAACAATCGCAATATCAAAATCTGCTACCAGCTAAGAAATTCTACTATCATTTGCTATTTATTCTTATGCATAAGGCTAAGCTCAGCCTTCATCTTGCATGGGACTAAGCTTTGTCCCGCATTTTGCATGAGGTTAAACTCTGCCTCCATCTGCATAAGGCTAATCACTGCCTTCCTATCTGCATGAGGTTAAGCTCTACCTCCATCCGGCATAAGTCTAATCTTTGCCTTCCCCTGCATGATGTTAAGCTCTGCCTCCATCTGCATAAGTCTAATCTATGTCTTCATCTACATAAGTCTAATCGCTTCTTTCCCTCGCATGAGACTAAGCTCTGTCTCCATTTTGCATAAGGCTAATCTCTGCCTTCACCTGCATAAGGCTAATCTCTGCCTTAATTTGCATGATACTAAGCTCTGTATCCATACCTGCATGAGGCTAAACTCTGCCTCCAATTTACTTCTTCACTGAGACTAAGCGCTATCTCTCAAGCATTATTTACTTCGCTTCTCTTTAGGGCTAGGCTCTGCCCCCCAATTCGCAAGACTAAGCCTTGTCTTGTTGACATCATATTATTGCATCTCATGGGCTGAAATATTGCCAACTTGTCCAAAGGCGTCATAGTCTAGATGGCATCATCCTCATAGCCGGAAGACACCATGTCATGGCCTAAGGATCTCTCTCAATTCGCATATCATTATTCAAAGGCATCATAGTTCAGAGGCACCATCTTTATGGCCCGAGAACATCATTTCATGGCCTACAAATTTCTCATCAAACAATTCATGGCCCAGGACATCATGGTCTAAGGACGCCATCCCTAACTGTCCGAAGACAGCTTTCATAGTCCAACAGGAACCTGCACCATGTTTAAATTTCTGCACAATATATGCTTGTAGTATTCTTATTTGAAGGTAACCCGGCGAGCAACGGCTATCCCAGCAGGAACGATCCCGATCCATTTCTCCCAACCATATCAAACCTAACCTCTCTCGTGAACTGTTCATTCGCACATCCCTATATATTGCGTCCTTTCTTGTAACGACTTCACCGGTATGTTTCACCAGTATCTCCGGAACTACATACGGGCTGATTCCTATAAAACCAGGGATATGCAGGCAGCTTAGAAGCCAAGGTACGGCCTAAATCTCTCAAACCATTTCGCTCAGTCAAAATTGGCCGTCATATCTTTATCCGACAACTCTTTCATCATTTTCGGGTAAAGAGCGGCAACTGTTGATACCCAATTTTCTCCAAAAAATAATTTTTTTTAATTACATATATACCTTTAAAATCATGCATCAATACCAATTGGTATTTTTCTATAATTTTTCCACATTTTTGTTAATTTATCCAGCATTTTATTTCCAATAAATAATTATAAATTTGCAAAGTATTTCTTGATTTAATTTATTGCTTATGGTCCTATTAAGGCCAAATTATTTCATAAATAGCCAATTTGGCACCTTTTGGCTGTAATTGCAATAACTTTGCAATTATAGCCCATGCATATAATTTTGTGCTATTTTTTACCAGAAATTAGTCCTTATATTTTTAGCTCCCAAATCATTTTTAATTTATTTCATGCATAGGATTCATTTTTATAATTAGTAATTATTTTATAAAATTGTTTTAATCAAACTATCTTGGTATTTAACAAATAGCCCATTCCTAATTCAATTTTAGCTTAAATTAATTAACCAACCCCTATTATACCAGCCCAAAAACATCTGATTAAATCAGCCCAAACCCCAAGCCCAATTCCTAAATCTACCCAACCCAGTTCTGGTTAGATCTTGGTCGTTGATCAATTTTGATCAACGGCCCAGATTTAACCTTACCTTAATTAACGTAAATGACCTACGCCCCAAACCCTCATTCTCTCATCCTCACCCGTCGTCACTCCTCTCATTCTCTCCCAAATTCCCTCTGCCTAACCATGGCTTCCACTCGCTGGCCGTTTGCTCGCCGGTAATAGTGGTGGCTCCACCATCACTCCTAAACCTAATGGCTCTCCTATGGCCTAGATTCATGCCATCTCTGAGGTTCTCAAGGGACCAGTGACCGTTCAATTACCCTCCGGGCCTGCGCTCACCGTTCTCAGGACACCATGGCTCGATCGAGAAAGATCTTTCTATTTTCCAGCTAAACCTATGGGTTTCTAAGCCGGGGTCTCTATTTCTGGGTTATTTTCTAGAAAATCGTAATCTCTTCTCCTGTACCTCTTAGATATGTAACATATCAGAGGTTTTTTTGAGCTATTTTCGTTTGTTATGAAAAACCTTTCGATTTCTCAAAGCGTCACTTTATTTTCCCATTAAGGTTTCTGGAACTTTTCTTCAAAATATATTTCTGGTCTTTTTAATATTTTTCTCTGATGTTTAAACGATTTTTTGTTAAAATTGCTTTTAGTCATAACTTGTTATGTTAAAACCTAGTTTTAACACTATAATCCTGAGTTTGTCTTTGCCGATTTGTTCCTGCGATTTGTGTGTGTGCCCCTTTCTCATGGATATGTTCTGAGTCTCTGTGGTTTTTACCCTATTACGCTTATTAGGGTTTCTGATTTATTTCTTCATGCCTATATTATGTTTATTTTGTCTATTGACAGAAATTGGTGGTAATTTCCCCTAATCAGTACTAGTTTCTATTTGAATCCCTGATTTCCTGTGATTGATACCCTTTACTGGTTTCTTGTGATGATGTGCTTTACTAATTTCTGCTTTCTAAATTATTATTTTTGCCTTATTATGTGGTGGACTACATTATTTACTGATTCTTAATATTGTTTCCTTAATTAGAACTTTATGAACCTAGCCCTAATTGCTTACTTTGTACCTACTGTGTTTGAATTATTGTCTTAGTTGTTTATCTCCAGCTATATATGATTTCTTTCCTTACTGGTTACCTGCCTTTCTACCGTTTGAACTGATTCCCTTAATTAAGGGAAGACTTGGATTGATTTTACTCTAATTGATTCTGGGTTCTATAATTAATTTCTTACCTTATTTATGTAGCTTTCAAACTACTATATATAGTGCTCTATCATACTCTCATTAGAGGCTCATACACACACGAACGAACATTAGTTCACATCTCTCATACACTCAAAAGCTCTTCTGCTTTCTTTGTTACTTGCTATTGTTACTAAATTAGCCGGTTGCAAGCGAAGGCTAATTATTGCAATCTCCTATTCTTCACTTTGTGTTTACTCTCTTTACTGGTATGTTCTGATTTTAAATTCAAGCTCCCAAACCAATGTGTTTCCTACTGTTCTACATGTAATTGACATGTTTACATTATTGTTTCACCCAGGATGTTAGTTATGTCCTACCCCTTTTAGGATCAGCATGTTTACTCCCCTTTGTAGTCTGTCTTAGTGTGACTCTACTCTGTTTTTGAATGCTTGTCTATTTGTTGTCCAGTTCTGGCATGCACCTATTTTTGCAAAACTGATTTGTTACCCTAAGTTGTCTTGATGCTATGCTTAATCATGTCTAGTGCTTCTATGTCCTCACTGTTGCTATGAAATCCTACTTTGTCATCTCCCAATCCCATGAACCCCCTAAAGCATTTCTATTCTATAACTATGTTCTAATTATCACTCCTGAATCCATGTCTGACTATTTGCACTATTACCCACCCCTTAATTGCAAAAGACTTTTGTTTATTATATGTGTATTATGTGTCCCCAGACCCCAACTATCCTTGTGTGAAGGGTTGTTATTTGAGTATTGTTGAACATGTTTGGCTTCGTGTTTGATCTGTTGTTTGTTTGATTACACAACTCTTGTCAAAACTGTTTTACTGAACAATTCTCCTATTTTATAAAACTACTTCAACTGAGTCCCTTTTTAAATACTTCTTTCCTATTAAAACCTTTTCAAACTATGTCAAGCACTCTCACTCTACTCTTAGGTCCTTAGGTTCTGCCCCTCCAGTGTGTGACTGCCTTGGGATTCCTGTGAGATCCCTCTGAACTCTGATGCACTGGGGTTAGCTCTTCCACACTGACTTACTCATTTCTGGTTATGAAGTCTGGGTGTGAGCACTGCCCAGGATCCGTGAGGTCCTTAGAAAACTCTGACACACCCGGACAGGACAAAGGATATGACTTTGGCATATGAGGCTATGGACAATTTGGTACATTTGGTCCTACTTCATCCTCCCTATAGTTTAACTTCTTCTTTTCCCTTATCTATTTACGTAATTTATTCAGCTGATCTATAATAATTATTTGTAAACAGATATTGGTGTTGGCTAGTGAAATGGGGAGGGTAGTTATATATTCTATCATTGGATAGAATCATGCCTTAGGCTTTTACATTTCCTATATCTGCATTAGAATCCATGCTTAGGACCAACATATTCATTCAAACCATGGCAAACATGCATTAGATATCATGTCTTTAAGGCTTTCATGTTTACTTCTTTAACGCACATTATGTCCTTAATTTATTCTTATGCCTACCACTTAGAAATCCTGCTCTTAGGATAATAAAATCAATATAAAATTGTTACTCTTGTGCACCCAAAATCATGTCTCCATCATCCTGTAACTCTTTGTGCATTTTAGAAATCATGCCTTTAGGAATTATGCACATCCTGAAATTATGTCTTAACCATCCTGCATTTATATGTGCATATAAGATATCCTGCTCTAGGATGTCGTTTGCATCTCCTTAACCACACCTATTTTAACTACTGACTCACGAAAAAGGTAAAAACAATTTCACATATGATTATCCTATTTTAGATAAAACTCGCGACAACCCCTGCATTTTCGTAACACCTAGAACAACATGCTTTTAGGAAAAAACAACTTCTGAACTGTCTAAAGGTTAACATGCTTAAAAATCAGTAGGCAAACTGATTAGGCCCCTGCTTCTGAGTTTATAACAATAAAGATGCATATTTCTGTGCATTGACATTCACGTAGATATCCTGTCTTAGGATCCTGTCTAATAAAACTGCCTCTTGTTTGTGTTTGAGACGTGCTGATTATGTGCATTACTTATGGAGGTAAATCTGGGCCTCATAACTGCTTTCCTGCATTTATCTGATCAGTCATATTTGTTCTTGCCTGTCGCTTAGAATTTTATCCTTTTAAAACCTTAGGGGTCTGTCTAGAACTACCTATACTTAAAGATCCCAAATTCTTCCAGGATCATTAAGAAGGGACGGGTAACAGCACGCATATAGATCGTTAAATAAATTCTCTTAATAACCGCTAAGGGGTGGGGTAAAGGGTAGATATAGATATGATGACCAGTGCGCTAATAACATGTTTATCCCCTCACTGAGGAGTGATTACCGGGCATTGCATTGATGTGATCCTATAGGATAACCAACTTAGGACTCCCATATCCCCTACATATGTGTGCTTAGACTGTGAATCTTTTTCAAAACCATTACTTGTTTCCATGTGTATACTTTGACTGCTTATTTGCTATTTGCTTAAATTCACAAAGTTTTTTTGGCCGGGAACCACAGTTGTGGACTTTGAGGGGTGCCTAACACCTTCCCCTTGGAGTAATTTCAAGCCTTTACCCAATCTCTGGTTATTCAATTAGTGTTATTGTGACCCTTAATAGGTTCCCTAATGCACCTTAATTCGTTAGGTGGCGACTCTTCAAACCCTACATCCCTTATCCCAAAAGGAAATGAGTTGTCTTAATAATGTCAAAAACCCTGACCGATCCGAAAAAAGAGGAGAGAGGGGGAGACGACACCTCGGTTGAAAGGTTATTCTGCACGGATCTAGTGGCCTGAAGGCTGACGTCAAGGTCACGGATAGTGGAGTTATAAACTTTATTGTGCTCCATGACCTTCTTATACTTATCTTCCATTCGGTCATGCTTATCCTCGGCAACAGTAGCCTCTTTAGATTTTGAGTTCAAGGCTACCTCCAAATTATTTAGTTGTCACGATCCCAAATCCACTAGTCATGATGGCACCTAACCCAACCCGCTAGGTAAGCCAACTACTAACTATCCAATTCCAATAATATTAACAAAACAATAAAGTAAAGAAAGTTATCTAACTTTTATACATTTTCCAAGGACTGGTAGTACAAATCATGAGCTTCTAAGAATAGAGTTTACAAAACTGAAACGAAATAAATACATAGTCTGTTTAAAAAGAACATAACCGAGTTTTATAGATCTAAGGCTACCATGAACAAGAGGTAGCCACAACTGGGATGCAGGTACATCTTCAATCCAGCTCCCATTGAACACAGCAACCTCAGCAGCCAACATCTGCACGCAATGTGCAGAAGTGTCGTATCAGTACAACTGACTCCATGTACTGAGTAAGTAACAAACCTAACCTTAGGTTGAAAGCAGTGACGAGCTAACATTAGGTCGGATTTTGTACCAATATCTCACTAACAGTTCATAACAGCATAATACAAGTATAAAAGAGGTGTCTCAGAGGTAAAATGCACAGCTCGTTCACAGTTCCAGAAAATGATTATGTTTTTCAAGTATTTCAGTGAAAACCCAAATCTTTTACCCAAATGCCAAAAATACGAGTAAGTTTGAAAACTGAAATTTTCCAGATATCCTTTCAACATTAAATAAAAATGTTTCATTTTTTTCCAAATAACAAGTATAAAATACCTCTCTACGCCCACATATCAATGCGAATAATAAGTCATGAATGACGTGATACTATATAGCATGAGGAAAGATGCATTTCTATGCATGTATGTCATGTGTGCATGAAAATGTCATGTTTCTCAGAGATGAATCATGTACTGACACTCTCAGAGTGTTCAATCTCACTACTCAATGCTCAACACACTCAGGCACTTAGCGATGTACAATAACCGCTGCAGCGTGCAGCCCGATCCCTACATATATATAATCGACTGCGCTCACTAGGGGTATTCAGACTCCCGAGGGGCTCCTACAGCCCAAGCGCTATAATCCGCACTGACAACTCACGTGCCATAATATCAATATTCTGATCCGCACGGACAACTCACGTGCTATGATATCAATACCTGGATCCGCACGGATAACTCACGTGCCATAATACCAATATTCGGATCTGCACAGACAACTCACGTGCTATGGTATCAATACCTGGATCCGCACGGACAACTCACGTGTTATGATATCAATATCCTCACAAATAGTCCCCCGGCCTCACTCAGTCATCAATCTCTCCAGTCTCACTCACGGGCTCACAATGTCATGAGACTAGCCCGACAACAATGATATGATGTATCAATGAATAACAACTGAGACTGAGATATGATATGAATGCATGAATATGACTGAGTACAAGATATCAATGAGATCACTGAAATAACAGCAAGAAACGACCACTATGGGTCCCAACGGTATCGGCATAAAGCCTAAACATGATATCTAGCATAATTGACAGCTCATTTACTTTATCACATGGTGAAAACACAAATATCAACAAAAATAGGGCCACTATACAAAGCCATGGGAACAATAGAGTCCCAATTCACAAGGTGCACGCCCACACGCCTGTCACCTAGTGTGTGTGTCACCACAATACCAATCACATAACATGTATTGCAGGGTTTCATACCCTCAGCAATAAGTTTAGAAGAGTTACTTATCTCGAACGAGCCAATGTCAATGCCGAGCAAGCAAAGCGATGCTCCAAAGATGCCATCTCGTGCGTTTCGACCTATGAACGGCTCGAAACTAACCAACAACAATTCAAATACATCAAACAATGTTAAAGGAACCAATCCCGTTCCCGATAAATCAAATACATCAAACTTACCCCAATCCTTGTGATGAAATTTACTTCAAAAATCACCTCAATCCGAGTCCCACACTTCAAAATATGAAGAAAGAACCAAAAACCTCAATTTTTATAACTCTGCCCAGCTATTCTGCAGGTGCAGAACACCAGAACCAGCAGCTCCAACAATGAAAACATGAAGGAAAATGAATCGAAAAAAATCTGAAACATGCCCGAGCCCCTCGGCACCACGTCCAAGCATACCAACAAGCCTCATAACATAACATGGGCCTACTCAAGGCCTCAAAACACACATAACAACATCAAAACGACGAATCACACCTCAAATCGGAATCTATGAACCTTGAACTTCCAATTTCTAAAACTAGCGCCAAACCATATTAAATTATCCCGGAATGAACCCAAATTTTGCACACAAGTCCTAAATGATATGAAGAAGCTATTTAAATTACTTGAACCAAAATATGAATCCTATATCCTCAAGGTAAACTTTCGGTCAAACTTATAAACTTTCAAAATCTTCCAATTTTCAATTTTCAATTTTCGCCAATTTGAGCCGAAACCTTATAGAAACATCCAAATGCAAATATGGGCATATGCCCGAGCAAAAAATCATCATACAGACCAAACAGAACCATCAAAAATCCATTCTGGGATCAAATACACAAAAGTCAAACTTGGTCAATTCTTTCAACTTAAAGCTTCAACAATGAAATTCATTCTTCTAAACCGACTCCGAAATACCTGAAAACCAAAACCGACGATTCACATAGGTCATAATACACCATATGGAGATAATCATGCCGGTAAACTACCGAACGAAATGCAAATGCTCAAAATTACCGAGCGAAGTACAATTGCTCAAAATCGAGACTCTAACTACTTCATCATATTCATTCAATACGGAAGTTGGTTTGATTTTGGGGAATTGTAATGTCTTCTCATTCTTTTAATACTCTTGTGATGAACAACTTCTCCACTATGTAGTAATCTTTCTTAGGGTTATTGACGGATATTGTGCTTTGACTATTGTTTTGGGTTTGCTTTCTGTTAGTTTCCTGAATTCGTTGAATGAGTTATTAATTGAATTGCAAGGTTAATTGTGGTTTTACTTTAATCAGAAGAAAAGTGTTGTTGCAATTCACATTATGTTATCTAGTTTGGGTTGATTTTACGCCTCTCATAGGTAATCGAAAGAGCTAGTGGAGTTATCAATTGACTCAATTTGAAATAATATTCGAGACGTTCCTCGTAAGATCATTCATTCAATGTATTTTTGCATATGTTCATAGAACTTGTCATTAGGTTGTTTAACGAAACTCTCATTCATTCGGAAGAAGAATTTGAATCCTTAAGATAGCCTAATCATCTATTGAAATCAAAAGAGTCAATAGAAGTTAAGAGTGAACTTAGCACATAGTTACCCAAAGTAATAGTTATCACATATCTTGTCACTACCATTGTTTCTCACCTCGATATTCAATCGTTGCACTTAGTCACTAAATTTCCATTATTTTTTCACAATCGATAATCTTAGTTTTTATTCTTAGTTTTGTAATAACTCAAATCAAAGGTTTATTTTCCTGAATAATGTTAAACTGAAGATTTATTCGAACATTATTTAAACCAATTCATGTGGAGGCGATTTAATACTATACTATCTTTAACTAGCGAGCCTAAGTTTTATACATCGATTTTGCGCTCGTCACTTATGTGTACGAGTCCATAACTCAGGAAAGGTTGGAGTTGTGGTCGGGATGATATCCCTGGTGGCAACTACAATGAACCGCTCCATCTATCCACGGTCGTTGTCGTCATCCATGCTAGTGAGCAAAGCATGGTGACCACATTTGCTAAAGTTTATCATTCCCTCACGGAAAATATTGGGGGAATAAAGTTTCATCATTCGAGTTAGGGAGAGTTGTTCCCCTGTCTCATGGCATAACTGCTGAAGACAGGATACCGTCCGCCACACAGAAAGGATCACCTGTGCCAAGCAGACATGATAGCTGAAGCAAAACTCCAAGATCACGGGGTCAAGTCCCCGCTCAATGAGAACATGCCTAAAGTGAAGGGGTATGTGTAAACGTATGTAAAACCCTTCTGGGAAGGTTATCCGCTCCGCTAAATCGGGAGTGATGATGTTCAAATCATGGCAATAACAGTCTTCCTTCACAGCAGGAATGCTAGAGGGACGAATAGAAGAAGGGTATACACCAACAACTCATGTGTGGGAGTTAGTAGAAGGGAACTTCTCTTCAAAGTCCTTGGTTGTATTAAGCCTTCTGGGATGGTGCTCACCGTAGGAGGAGCAGCATCATCAATGCTTTCCTTGTTCTTTGAAGAGCTGGAGTTCTTGGAAGTGGAGGCATTGTTAGCAGAAGGAAGTGAGAATTTCTCTGAAGAAGAAGGTTCAAAACATATGAAAGCAAGAGAGAGTTTGAAAAATTATTAAGTGTAAAAGAAGGATAATGAGGCGTGTAAGTAAAGGAATAGGCGGCTAAAATCATGGCCATTATTACCTCGAGAACCAACGAAAGTATTGTTGAATCGTGGAGTGATGCGTGTTCGGGGCATTAAATGTGGGGAGAGGCGCGTCTAATCAAGCGTCAGAAACTTTTCAGAGGGGATCAGAAATTTTTTTGTCAAGAAAGGTATCTTCACCAACTTCCCGATGGCACAAAGATGTGCCACCGGGAAGAAGGGGGACTATCTGTATAGGGTAAAATTAGTTCATATTAAATACTCGTATAATATAGCGACACCTGAAACAAGAGACAGATGAAAAGCGAGACAGGTAGAAATCAAGACCGAGGCCAACAGTTTCGGTTGGCACCGGGAAGCACCCGAAGGGAATATTGCTCATGAAGATAAATGAACGCCTGCCACCAGATAACATTCAATATGGCATTCATAGCATGGCGTACACATTCTTCAATGGCCCCCGTAATTGTCATTTAAGAGGGGTTTGATCCTAGGACCTTGTTTCCTGTGTGCAACTATAAATAGTAACTTCAACAGCCATTAGAGGACGACGAATTTTCTGACAAACTCATGCTATATACTGTTCAGGAACTCAATAACATTTCATTTCTTGCTTATTAAGATTCATATTGCTGCCTTCGGAATCTCTGTTCCTGTAACCAGGCTATTTACTGTCTTATTTCGAGTTCAACACTAAGTCTTGTATTTTATTTAATTTATTTATAATTTTGGGATCAAATCGATTCACTTGTCTTTAAACCATAATACAAATTCAATTATACCATTTTACGGGTAAACAATGATAACCTACTATAACGGATTAAATTGTATTAGATACGGTTTATATAAATTAAACCTCAATCTACATGGGAAATTGAAATATAGGACTGCTGTTGTTAAACTCAACTTCATGCATTCCTTCACCAAATAAGATTTCTTTCTTTTTATTTTATAATTTATTTTTTCTCTCTTCCTAATATTTTCTTAAGTTCTAAGTCAAAGCTTTATCTATTCCTTGGTAAGTTTGATGGTAGAATTGAGTGTACTTTTTCTCTGTTTTATTCTTCCCTACTTTATTGTAATGCTGCAAATAGAGAAGTGAAGAAACAAGTGAAAAGAAAGTAATAGAAATAAAAAAAAAACACGGCCTTGACTTATCGAGGTATAGGGCGGCAAAATTTGCTGGCGTTTCTTGTTCGTTTATATGGAAAGGTCATAATTGGGAGAGTGTCTTGGTTTGGTCTGGGGTCCTACGTACCTTCAACTTCTACAACGTAACTCTTATCATGTACTCCATTTTGTATACTCAATTCATTTTTACAATCCATTTTGAAATTTTCATTTTAGAAACAACTCCAAAGAAATAAGTTAGGGAAATTATAAGAAAGTTGAAGTTTGCAAACTTAAAAAGAAATGGACTTTACTTTGAAAAGAAGAGAGTGAAGTCTTAGCACTAAAAAAGGTTAGTAATGAAGTGTTTGCAGTGATTGTTTCACTAGATTAGACTTATACAAGTAATATTTTCTCCTGTGTTAGATAATTAAACTAAACACTAAGAATTAAATGAAAAAGAGAAAAAACTGTCATATTCATTAAGTCTTTGTAGTCCATCAAAATCATTTTGACCAGATATATATATATATCTGGTCAAAATGATTTTGATGGACTACAAAGACTTAATGAATATGACAGTTTTTTCTCTTTTTCATTTAATTCTTAGTGTTTAGTTTAATTATCTAACACAGGAGAAAATATTACTTGTATAAGTCTAATCTAGTGAAACAATCACTGCAAACACTTCATTACTAACCTTTTTTAGTGCTAAGACTTCACTCTCTTCTTTTCAAAGTAAAGTCCATTTCTTTTTAAGTTTGCAAACTTCAACTTTCTTATAATTTCCCTAACTTATTTCTTTGGAGTTGTTTCTAAAATGAAAATTTCAAAATGGATTGTAAAAATGAATTGAGTATACAAAATGGAGTACATGATAAGAGTTACGTTGTAGAAGTTGAAGGTACGTAGGACCCCAGACCAAACCAAGACACTCTCCCAATTATGACCTTTCCATATAAACGAACAAGAAACGCCAGCAAATTTTGCCGCCCTATACCTCGATAAGTCAAGGCCGTGTTTTTTTTTTATTTCTATTACTTTCTTTTCACTTGTTTCTTCACTTCTCTATTTGCAGCATTACAATAAAGTAGGGAAGAATAAAACAGAGAAAAAGTACACTCAATTCTACCATCAAACTTACCAAGGAATAGATAAAGCTTTGACTTAGAACTTAAGAAAATATTAGGAAGAGAGAAAAAATAAATTATAAAATAAAAAGAAAGAAATCTTATTTGGTGAAGGAATGCATGAAGTTGAGTTTAACAACAGCAGTCCTATATTTCAATTTCCCATGTAGATTGAGGTTTAATTTATATAAACCGTATCTAATACAATTTAATCCGTTATAGTAGGTTATCATTGTTTACCCGTAAAATGGTATAATTGAATTTGTATTATGGTTTAAAGACAAGTGAATCGATTTGATCCCANAAAACGAGTTCGACCAAACAGTGATACTCAATCAAAAAGTAGGCGCAACTACATTTGATGCTAATCTAAAACTTTTACCATGTTTCTGCTCCCTGAAATCTCTAATTAAATAGTTTACATATTTTTATGAATTTAACTAATAATTATATTCCACTGACAACGTAATGAGTTATTTATACTATTAATGTTATTTAATGTAAAAGGTTACTTGGTTTAACTTTTGGGTTTCAAATTTCACTTTTTATCGGTTAGCTTTAATTATATTTAAAATAATCTTGCAAATGATTAATTTTATTAATATATAGAAATTAAAATTTTTGCACTAAGATACGTATTTTTATAGATATAGCCATATACAGCCCCAGCCATTCGTTATAGCTAAATTTCGGCTGTCCTCTCCGATTGGCGAACGTCGAAAGAGAAGGCGGAGGAAGGAATTGATTGCATTAGTCTGGAAATGAGGGAATATCTACAATACTTCAGATACAATTTGAAGGATTCTGTGTTAGTACTCTGTATTTGTAAAATAATTCTGGAAAAAATAAAATAACATAAACAGAAATGTAAATGAAATAACAAAATCAATCCGAGCCTACTGAATTCACAGTGTTTCCTTAAGAAATTTAATCCCCTCCTAGTACCCAAGGTTATGGATTATTTCCTCCCACGATAGAACGAATTACACACTGGTGTAGTGGTACTTCAACCCCAGTGTTTAAGCGAACACAAAGTTCGGTAGCAAATCACACTTACTTTTCTTTCTTTGAAGTTAAGAATATGCAGAAGAAAGGAGGAGAACTCAGAAATTAGTATGTAAAATCTGAGAGAATGGACTTGTATTTATAGCCAAAGTTGGGCTGAAATCTAAAGAGGTGCAATTCTTCAGAATGGTTATTTTTTCAAAACGGCCATAGAATAAATGCCATGACATAATTGGCTATTTACTCAACAATAAAGAGAGAAAATTGAAGGGTAGTTAATTTTCTGTTACAAAAACAGAAAATTGAATATTGGATAACTGAAATGAATTTAATATTAATATTTATTTTAATATTAATATATTAATATTTTATTATTTAATAACATTTCTGTTAATATTTATTATTAACAAATAAATTTGGTCCAAAAAATAATCAATCGATTATTTGACCAAATCCGAAGCAGAACCCGAGGCCGAGCGAGCGACGACGACGACGGCGCGAGGCTTGCCTTCTTCTCAACTCTTTATGATCTAGAAGAAGAGCAATTGCTTATATACCCATCAAAAACCTTTTCCTCTTCCCATGTGGGACAATCAAGGAAGGAACCTCAAATATTACTCAAATATTTCATTTTTCCCTCCATTTCCCATTCACCCTATTTTAAGCTATTGATTCTTAAAAAAACCCCAACAATCCCCCACATGAATGGGGAATGGCTATATCACGGAAGTATGCATGAAAAACGGTGTGATTCGCAAGCAAGGATTAATTTCATCTGGATAAGTAGGTTTCCCTTTGAACTTTCTGTAGTGAACTTATGTCGGATATACTCAATCAATCGGTAGATTTGATATATTTGAACTATCGAACTTTAGTGTATACTAAGACAACCACAAGTCACACAACCAACCCTTAACCGTCTTTGGTTCTCATTGTTGTGTTCGTTCAGCCATGAACACCGTCTGGTTTCATAAGTGCATAGAGAACTGGCCTTGCAAAATTCTCCTTGAATCGGCTAACACTTCACACTTACATAGGTGATTCCTAAATGTGTCATCCCGTACATACACTATTTGATATACCCCGTATCAAATTTATAAATCATTAAAAAGCCTTAATGTTTTATCCTTGGTACTAAACATTGTCTCATCACGAGAATGGACCAAAAGTTTAGTTGACAATGTTGAACCGTCATTAGTGACTTTGTTTGATCTCCTTGAACCTAGATCTTGGGATCTCCAGTCTTTTAGGTAGAGTTACCGCCACAATGACTTGTTCTCGACCATAATCCCATTCCCTTTGATGATTTCTCAACTACCTCTCTAGTTAGGCTTTTTGTAAGTGGATCCGACACATTATCACTTGACTTTACATAGTCAATCGTGATAATTCCTCTAGAGAGTAATTGCCTAACGGTTTTATGTCTTCGTCGTATATGACAAGATTTAACGTTATACATAACGCTCCCAGCCCTTCCAATTTCCGCTTGACTATCACAATGTATGCATATTGGAGCCAACGATTTGGGCCAAAATGGAATGTCTTCCAAAAAAAATTTGGAGTCATTCAGCTTCTTCACCAGCTTTATCTAAGCTATGAACTCAGCCTCCATTCTAGAGCGGGCAGTACAAGTTTGTTTGGACGACTTCTAAGATACATCTTCTCCACCAATAGTGAATACATATTCACTTGTGGACTTGAAATCAGTTAATCCGGTGATCCAATTTTCATCACAGTATCCCTCAATGACCGTCGGATATTTACTGTAGTGCAAAGCAAAGTCCTGGGTATGTACTAAATACTCCAAAACTCGTTTCATGGCCATCCAATGAGATTGACCTGGATTGCTCGTATATCGACTCAATTTACTTATAGCACAAGCTATATCTGGTCGTGTACAATTCATGATATAAATTAAGCATCCCAACACATGAGCATAATCCAATTATGATATGCTTTGGCCTTTGTTTTTTGCTAATGCAAAAATTACGTCAATTGGAGTCTTTGCAACTTTAAACCCCAAGTGCTTGAATTTTTCAAGTACTGTCTTAATATAATGAGATTGTGACAATGCCAGACCTTGAGAAGTCTTGTGGATCTTAATTCCCAAAATTAAATCAGCAACTCCCAAGTCTTTCATATCAAACTTGTCAGTTAGCATGCGCTTAGTCGCATTTATGTTGGCGATGTCATTACTCATTATCAGCATATCATCCACATATAAGCAAATAATGACTATGTGATTTGGAACATTTTTAATGTACACACATTTATCACATTCATTTATTTTAAAATCATTTGACAACATTGTTTGGTTAAATTTCGCATGTCATTGTTTGGGTGCTTGTTTTAGTCCGTAAAGGGACTTAACAAGTCTACACACCTTCTTTTCTTTACCTGGAATCACAAACCCTTCAGTTTGTTCCATGTAGATTTCAAGTACTGTCTTAATATAATGATATTGTGACAATGCCAGACCTTGATAAGTCTTGTGGATCTTAATTCCCAAAATTAAATCATCAACTCCCAAGTCTTTCATATCAAACTTGTCAGTTAGCATGCGCTTAGTCGCATTTATGTTGGCAATGTCATTACTCATTATCAGCATATCATCCACATATAAGCAAATAATGACTATGTGATTTGGAACATTTTTAATGTACACACATTTATCACATTCATTTATTTTAAAATCATTTGACAACATTGTTTGGTCAAATTTCGCATGTCATTGTTTGGGTGCTTGTTTTAGTCCGTAAAGGGACTTAACAAGTCTACACACCTTCTTTTCTTTACCTGGAATCACAAATCCTTCAGTTTGTTCCATGTAGATTTCTTCCTCCAACTCTCCATTTAAGAAGGCCGTCTTAACATCCATTTGATGAATTTCAAGACCATAAACTGCAGCTAACGCTACCAACGTTCTTATGGACGTAATTCTTGTAACTGGAGAGTATGTATCGAAATAGTCAAGACCTTCTCGTTGTCTATACCCTTTGACCACAAGTCTTGCCTTAAATTTATCAATAGTGTCATCTTTCATTTTCCTCTTAAAGATCCATTTAGAACCCAACGGTTTATTTCCAGGAGGAAGATCAACTAATTTCCATGTATGGTCGTTCAATATGGATTCTATTTCACTATTGACTGTCTCTTTCCAAAATAATGATTCCGAAGAAGAGGATAGCTTCTTTAAATGTTTGAGGCTCATTTTCCAATAAGAAAGTCACAAAATCTAGTCCAAATGAAGTAGACGTTCTTTGACGTTTACTACGTATTGGATCCTCCTAATTAAATGTATTTTATTTTGTTTCTTCCCGAGGTCGTTTAGATCCTTCACCAATCGACTCACATCCTTTTTATACGGATAAATATTTTCAAAGAACTCAGCATTATCTGATTCTATAACCGTATTATTATGAATGTCGGGATTTTTTGATTTATGAACCAGAAATCGATATGCTTTACTATTAGTCGCATATCCTATTAAAACACAATCAATGATTTTCGGTCCTATTTTTACCCTTTTAGGTTTAGGAACTTGCACTTTTTCCAAACACCCCCACATTTTAAAATAATTCAACTTGGGCTTCCTTCCTTTCCATTTTTCATATGGAATGGATTGTGTTTACTATGGGGCACTCGATTTAATATTCGATTAGCCGTAAGAATGGCTTCCCCCCAGAACTTATCAATAATGCATTCATCATCTCCTTTAATGTACGATTATTTCGTTCCGCAATCCCATTGGATTGGAGCGTGTAAGGGGTCGTTGTTTGATGGATATTTCCATATTCTAAACATGTTTCTTCACCACCTCTATCACTTCTTATCATTTTGATTTTCTTGTTAAGTTGCGTTTCAACTTCACTTTTGTATTGCTAGAATGCGTCTATTGCTTCATCTTTACTATTAAGTAAGTAAACATAGCAATATCGAGTACTATCGTCAATAAAAGTTATGAAATACTTCTTTCCACCGCGAGATGGTATTGACTTCATGTCACAAATATCTGTGTGAATTAAGTCTAAAGGATTTGAATTCCTTTCAACTGACTTATAAGGATGTTTAACATACTTAGATTCCACACATACTTGACATTTTGATTTGCCGCATTCAAACTTAGGCAATACTTACAAATTAATCATTTTTCGCAAGATTTTATAATTGACATGACCCAAACGTACATGCCATAATTCATTTGAGTCAAGTAAGTAAGACGAAGATGAAATTTTATTATTACTTTCAACAACCATTACATTTACCTTGAAAAGGCCTCGGTGAGGTAATCTTTTCCTACAAACATCTCGTTCTTACTTATTACAACCTTATTGGATAAAAATACACATTTAAAGCCATTCTTAACAAGAAGTCCAGCAGAGACTAAATTCCTCCTAATCCCGGGAACATGAAGGACGTTGTTCAAAGTCACCACTTTGCCGGAAGTCATTTTGAGAAATATCTTCCCACATCCTTCAATCTTGGACTTTGAATCATTTCCCATAGAAATCGTCTCATCGGGTCCAACAGGAGCATAAGTAGCAAAAGCTTCTCTAACAGCACAAACATGGCGAGTGGCTCCAGAATCAATCCACCACTCTTTAGGACTTCCCACCAAGTTGCATTCGGAAAGCATGGCACACAAGTCATCAACATCATCATACTTTTCAACCATGTTTGCTTGACCCTTCTTCTTGTCTTTCTTCGGAGCACGACACTCCGTAGATTTGTGTCTGGCTTTCCCACAGTTGTAGTAGTTTCCACTGAAACGCTTCTTGCTTGGGTTGTATTTTGGACTAGAAGCCTTCTTCCTCTTTTTGTTATCTTCAACAATATTTGCTCCCATTATTGTTTAATTTCCACGGCCTCTCTTGTCAGCAGCTTTATTGTCCTCTTCGATTCTCAACCGAACAATGAGATCTTCAAAGGACATTTCCTTGCGTTTGTGTTTCAAATAATTTTTGAAGTCCTTCCACAACGGAGAAACTTCTCAATCATTGCTGCTACTTGGAATGCTTCATTGATGACAAGACCTTCAATGAAAATTCTATTAGTAAACATAATAAAATTAATACTACCAATATTAGTATTAATTCTACTTTTACCTTCAGCAAGGATATCGTGAATAATCACTTGCCATTCCTAGACTTGGGTAATAACAGACTTGCTATCTACCATTTTGTAGTCCAAAAACTTTGCAGCAACGAACTTCTTCAACCCGACATTTTCAGTTTTGCATTTCTTTTCAAGCGCTATCCACAGTTCTTTTGACGTTTCCACGCCACTGTAGTCATTATACAAAGCATCCTCCAGCCCGCTTAGAATATAATTCTTGCACAAAAAATCTGAATGCTTCCACGCCTCAATCACGAGAAGGCGTTCAGTCTCTGGAGTTTCATCTGATAGCACATAAACATCTTCCTTGATGAACTTCTGGAGACTTAGAGTAGTCAAGTAGAAGAACATCTTTTGCTGCCAGCGCTTGAAATCAATTCCGCAAAATTTTCCGGGTTTCTCAGCCGGTGCCAATGCTGTCGGTGTTGTTCGGCTCGTTGAGGCATTGGTAGTTACCATCGGAACAGATTGGTTTTCATTTTCATTCGTCATTTTTTGTAAAAGAATGACACAAATGTTAAAATCACATAGATTTTAATCTCCAATAGAGTACAAAACCACAAAGGTTTTACTCTTCATAAACAGTGAATATAATACAAATACAGAAAAATATTAAATTCCTTAAGCTTGTTAGTAATCTGTATTTGTAAAACAATTCTGGAGAAAATAAAATAACATAAACAGAAATGTAAATGAAATAACAAAACCAATTCGAGATCACTAAATTCACAGTGTTTCCTTAAGGAATTTAATTCCCTCCTAGTACCCAAGGTTATGGATTATTTCCTCCTAGGATAGATCGAATTACACACTGGTGTAGTGGTACTTCAAACCCCAGTGTTTAAGCGAACACAAAGTTCGGTAGCAAGTCACACTTACTTTTCTTTCTTTGAAGTTAAGAATATGCAGAAGAAATGAGGATAACTCAGAAATTAGTATGTAAAATCTGAGAGAATGGACTTGTATTTATAGCCAAAGTTGGGCTGAATTCTGAAGAGGTGCAACTCTTCAGAATGGCTGTTTTTTCAAAACGGTCATAGAATAAATGTCATGACATAATTGACTATTTACTCAACAATAAAGAGGGAAAATTGAAGGGTAGTTAATTTTCTGTTACAAAAACAGAAAACTGAATATTGGATATGAAATGGATTTATTATTAATAGTTATTTTAATATTAATATTTTGTTATTTAATAACATTTCTGTTAATACTTATTATTAACAAATAAATTTGGTCCAAAAAATAATCAATCGATCGACCGAATCTGAGAAGCCGAAGCCGAGCGAGCGACGACGACGACGGCGCGAGGCTTGCCTTCTTCTCAACTCTTTATGAGTTAGAAAAAGAGCAATTGCTTATATACCCATCAAAAACCTTTTACTCTTCCCATGTGGGACAATCAAGGAGGGAACCTCAAATATTACTCAAATATTTCATTTTTCCCTACATTTTCCATTCACTCTATTTTAAGCTATTAATGCTTAAAACCCCCCAATATTTTGTAGGTTCATTGATCAAGGTTTGACAGAAGAACTTTATAAATTTTCAAAAATTGAAGATACAGTTCAAAAAATTAAATTTTAATTATTTGTGAAAATATATCAATTGGTCGAACCCTTGATAAAGGAAAGGGATGTTGTGTATGAGAGAGTCCAATATAACGGCTTCATGATTGAGTGTGAACAGATTGTATGGTCGCTGTAATAAGGTCCCCCACCTTTGATATCCAAATTAAAAGAATGAATACCAACTTATGAAAAAAATAAGAAACAAAAGAAAGATAAATTGAAAGAGTCATATGGTTTTCCTTCCTCAAGATAGAGTTCAAATTTTCGTAGGCTAAGTTTAATTGTATTTGTTTGTGATTGTTTGGAAACATGGCCTAATATTTTTAGCAGCAGTAATGTAAAAGAAAATTTGAATTTAATGTTGAAGACGAGATAATAAGTAGGCTCTATTAAGTGATCGCACCGATAAATAAATAAATAAAGATGTCACTGCACCAAATATTTAATGAAGTTATAAATGTAATTTTTTCATAATACATATTTATATATTATCCACTCCTATCAAGTAACTCCTCCAGAAGGGAAGACACATCAAAATAAAATTATTGAGTACATACGATTTGTCTGCTGTAAAACCTTCTTCACAAAATTGTTTGGTTTAGCTTTTTAATAATCAAGAGAAAAGGACCTTTGATTGGAATTTGGATACGCAAGTAGCATTTGATATAGCCTTCCTATAATTAGGTTGTTTTCTTATATGGCTTTGAATGACCAAAAGGCACACTTTGACTTCAGCTATATTCTCATACGATAAACACATGTTATTACTATACATAATCATAGTACTTAGAAAAATATAATAGTAGACCTACTTAGATGCCAAATAATTATCTACATTTAAAGTATGAGCTCAATTAAAATAATATAATTTTCTGACAATTCCTTATTTAAATCCCTATTATAAATCATTAGATTGGAAGATGCGTATCAAGGTTTGGATTATGATTCATTGTTCTTGGTCTAAGATAATTTTAGGGCAGATGTTAGTTACATTGCACTGATACAATCTGAAGAGGACAAACATTTTATTTTAAATTAAAGACGCAGTTGATTTAATTATTTTCAAATACCTCCTCCCCACTTAAGCCCTAGTCACCATGCCAACTCGATGAAGAAGACTTGGTCATTATTATTTCACGTGTACCTGGCTGCATTTTAAATTCTATAAGAGATAAATTAATATTTTTCTGTTATGATTAAAGCCGATAAAATATTAGAAAAAGATCAAATATATTATAGTTTCAGTAAGTAAGTGTCACAGATTGGTCATACACCACCAGATAGGTTTTCTTCACTTGGAAATTGGAGAAGTCCAGATTTGGAAGTATTTAATTTGTTTCTTGTTATCAGCTCTTTCATCACTTTCCCCAAATATCTCATGATGTTGTCTTGTTCCACCCCCATTTGGACAATATTTTATTTTAACTGAATAATGTAAATAAAAACGTCGTAGCAACATGGTAGATTCCTCACCCAACATTAAGTTATAGATTTATTTGAAAAGTATTCCATAACCAAACATGATAAACAGTATAATACATATAAGGAAATCCTTTTTAAAGTTCTGGGCACTCAAAAAGTTTCAATTGAGATTCTATTTTGATAAGTAGCAATAATAATTTATTCAAACCTTGTTCTTTTCTAAATCCATATCCGTGAACTTCTTCTTTCACAAGCATACTTTGTTAAGTATTAATCAACTGATAACTACTTTCCGTGATACTTATAATTAAAAAAAATAACCATGCATTAAACCAATCATTAACAAACTAATTACTTGGTGGACTTTCCATAACATGAGTATTGGTTTTCGTTTATACAAGTTTGACACCATTAGACACCCTTGGATATGTTTAACCAAACCATTTGGTTCATCATTAAGAAAAAATATCACACTTATACATATGCAAGTCACTATGTTAAGCTATACAAAAAAATTATGTTTCAATTTCAAGAAAATATAAATTAGGTATATAATTTTTTACTGTCCATGATTAGAGTATAAATATTATCTCTAATAGATATTAGCTATATCCGTGTGACCTATATAAAAGTTACAGGTTCTAGTTGTGGAAACACCTACTAATGCTTGCATTAGAGTAGGTTGTCTACAATTCTATATTATATTCTTTCGGAGGCAAATTTTCTCCCCGAACCCTGCATGAACACAAGATACCTTGTGCACCGTGCTGACTTTAGTGATTTTTGTCTCTTAGATGCCGTAGTAGTTTATGTATAAAATATATATTGCTCGTGAATTGTAGCCAAAATTGATAGATGGTGGTTTTTGACTTTTTCTTTTGAATTTGAAGAAAAGGAATAGCAAGAAGCATGTGAGATATGCACAAATCTGTTTAATGATTGTAGGATGACACAAGATTGTTTTGTATATGTTGAGGGACATGCACGTATATTATATATACAGATATGTAACAAAGCTTCCCAACAACCTCAATTCCCGACATGTACTTAATAAACAACTAGTCGTCCAACCTTTTCAAAGGGCAGAAAAGGGTGTCTGAATCTACCTGGAAACTGAGGTGAGATTTGTCTTGAACACGCAAAGCAATGAAAAAAATATCGAAAATTTAGTATAATAGTAACAAAAATTAACTTTCAATCTGAGGAGTACTATGCAGTTTTACTTTGTACTAATCATCACTGGAATAAATCACAACTGGTCTTTATTTCTCCCTTAAACGCCTTATTTCAATAACTTTCTATTTATTGAAACACTAATGATAGTTTTGAAAAAATATATACTATAAATAACATTAAATATTTTGTGTAACGACTCGGCTAGTCCTTTTGAGTATTTTAGCTCTGATCACCTATCTATTGCCCCCTCTATGTTATATTGTGTTACGCGACTTGTCAGGATATTTGGTTTTGGTTTCGAGTGAGTTCCGGAGTGAAATGGGACACATAGTCCCAAAGTTGGAGGTTTAAGTTGTAAGAGTTGACCGTAGTTTGACTTGTGTGGAGATGACTCTGGAATAGAGTTTGATAGTTCCAATAGCTCTGTATGGTAATTTTGGTCTTACGAACTTGTCCGAATGCTAATTTGGAGGTCCGTTAGTCGTTTCGACATTAACTGGCGAAATTTGGAAAATGAAAAATTTTGGAAAGTTTGACCGGAATTTTCCTTCATTGATATCAGGGTCAGATCCTGGTTCCGTAAGTTAGAATATGTCTGTAACGCCAATTATGACTTGTGTGCAAAATTTGAAGTCAATCGGAGTTGTTTTGGTATGAATCGTCATTGGTTTCAGATTCGGAAGTTCATAGTTGCATAGACTTGAATTTAGGTTGCGATTCATAGAATCGATGTTGTTTGATATGATTTTTGGCCTAGAGTATGTCTGTTATGTGTTTTGGAACTTGTCGGTATATTCTGACGGGGTCCCAGGTGTGGTTCGAATCGTATTCGGACCAATTTTAGACTTAGCTTAATTGCTGAAGTCCTAGGTTTGCTAGTGTCACCGCACCTACGAAGGGTTTGACTGTAGGTGTGGAATCACGGGTGCGGAGGGTTAAGTGCAGATGCAAAAAGAGGATCCCAGGGCTGGGCTCACAGGTGCAAACACCTGAGCGCAGGTGTGCCTACGCAGGCGCGTCCTTTTCCTCTACAGAAGCGCAATTTGAGGAGGGGCTTTGGTCAGGTCTGCAGGTGCGATCTCCTTCTCCGCAAAAGCGGGCTCACAGGTGCGAGCCATGGTCCGCAAAAGCAGAACTCCTGGACTTAAGTGGAATCTGCAATTGCAATGGTTTATCCACAGGTGCAGTGTCGCAGAAGCGACACAATGGCCGCAGAAGCGAGGATCGCTGGGCAGAAGTATGATATTCGGGGATTTTGATTCATAATTCATTTTTAGACTTACAAAGGTCGGTGAGAGGCGATTTTTCGAAGGTTTTTCAGAGAGATCATTGGGTTAAGGAATCCTAACTCGTTTTTGGTTAATTCACATGAATCTATTGTTAATTTCATCATTAAATTAGTGTTTTGGAGTTGAAAATTTGAGGGAAATGGTGGAAACTTCTTAGACTAAACTTTTGAATTTTGAAAGGCGAATTGAGGCCGGATTTGAATAATTCTTGTATAGTTGGACTCGATATCGAATGACTTGCGAATTTTATAATTTGGATGGGTTCCAAGATGCGGGTCCGGGTTGACTTTTTTGGTTGGCTTTTTAATTCTTTGTAAATATCATAATTTCATTGTTTGAATTAGTTTCCTATAGTTATAATTATAGTAGGAAAATATTTTGCCTAGATTCGAGCCGTTCAGAGTTGGATAATCGAGGGAAAGGCCTTCTAGTTGATTGATTTAGCGTTGTTTGAGGTAAGTGACTTGCCTAACCTTGTGTGGGGGAATTACGCCTTAGAATTTGGTGTTGTTTGTGATAATTGTGATATGTAAAATCCGTATACGCAAGATGACGAGTATATACACGGGCTAAATATGGAAATGTAGATCCCTTATAATCATCATTTTTAGTCAAATTTCACATGTCTATTTGTCTTATCTCTTATTTGCTAATTGTTATACGTGTCTAGTTGAAGTTCTTGTTTCCTTTATCCCGTATTCATTATTTAATTATTGAATTCTTTACTTGAAATCGCTATTCTTGGAATATCTTATTGTTAAAACGGAAAATGGTCTAATATATCCCTTTACTATGGTAAATTATTTAAATTTGTCCCCTGTTATACTATTGGGCCGTAAAAGTCCCTGCCGTCCAACTATCCATACAAATGTGTCCTTAGTTAGACAGAGGTGCCACGTGGCATCCATCCGTTCCACGGGGCCAGATTAAACAAATGCACGGATGGATGTCACATGGCACCTCTGTCTAATTAAGGACACATTTGTATGGATAGTTGGAAGGCATGGACTTTTACGACCCAATAGTATAACGGGGGACAGATTTAAACAATTTACCATAGTAGAGGGATATATCAGACCCTTTTCCGTTGTTAAAATTGGTATTGAGTTGCAAAGGCCATGATTCCTATTGAGGCAAAGTGTTAAGTGGTGAAATATAATTCTATCGAGTTATTCTTTCAGTTGTTATTGTTATGACTTTGTGTACATTGTTGTTGAGTCGTGGGCTCCTTATTGTGAAATTATGTTATTATTTGGTTTCTCTGGTAAGTTGTGATATTGGGCACTTGAGGTGCGATTTGTGATACAATTTGATATTGATACGCATGCGGTGGTATATGTCTGGGAGTTGAAATGCATGCGGTGAGATGAGGTGGGCTTGATACGCGTAGCTAGTAAGTGAACTACTAGAGCCATGCGGTGCGATAAAGGGGGAGGGGGGGAGGGGAGGGGTAAAATGCGGGATGCTATTTTGGATAAAATGATTTTCAAAACTAAATGTAAAGGCTCTCGCGGTGAAATAAGGAAAGATTGTGAGTTACTTTTGTGATTTGCGACTATGAGGCGGTACCCCAGTAGTGACCCTTGTTGATCTTTCTCTATTTGTTATACTTTTCTTGGTTGTAGTTAACTTTTGGTAAATTCCTTATTTGTTTCATTTCCATTCATATTACCATTGTATTGTTATATCTTTTGCCCTGTTCCTTATTACTATTATTATTTCAGTAGGGCCTTAACCTGTCCTCGTCACTATCCTACTGAGGTTACGCTTGACACTTATTGGGTACCAATGTGATGTGCTCATACTACGCTTCTCCGCATCTTTTTGTACATATCCAGGTACTTCTTATCAGTCCCGGCACTAGTGAGTTGAGTTTGCATTGGAGACTTCAAGGTACACCTGCCCACGTCTGCATGCCTCGGAGTCCCCTTCTATCCTTTTTCCCCCTTCTTTACTAGACACATTTGTATAGGAATGAATTGGCATTGTCATAGAGCTTGTGACTTGTATTACGCCAGATTTTGGGCAATTGTATACACATTGCGCTGTAGAGATTTCGTATTTATATATGTTGCTGAGTTATGAGATTTTCAAGTTATTATTTCATTCACTTCTACACGTTTGTTAGGTTTACCTAATCTTAGAGACTAAGTGCCGTCATAACATCCTACCGAATCGTTACATTTTGAAATAAGTTCATTTTGTCAGAACGACCAATAATTAAAATCAAACTGAGTATAATAAGCTAATAGGATAAAGACTTGCCTTGGTCATGTGAAATATCAATTACATATCAAATACATACGAATAAGAGGTATAGGGTTGGAAGTCCACTTGAATACTTGCTCGTTGAGCCTGTCACACAAGTACGATTTACCCTTTTATATGAATTAGGAGCTAAAAAATAGTAACTGAAAAAAAAGTAAGATACATTCCATAAAAGAATTGGGGTGCTTAGAATTAATAGAAAAAAGATACATGATCTATGTGATGGAACAAAAAATGAGATGGAGACAGAGAGGAGGTGTCCAAATCCAAATGAGTTATTAATGTGACAGAGAGATGGGGAGGAAATAAGAGGAGAGAATTCAAACACGAATGCCAAAGAAGAAAAAGGCGGTTCTTCCTTCTCTTTTATGTTCCCATTGGACAAATCTTATCTCATCTTCTACTTTTCCTTATTAATTTCCTTTTGTGTGCTTATTGGGAAGTAGTGAATAAGGAGATGTGAGGATTTCTCTCTTTAATTTGTTTCCTTCCTCATCCCATCATCACTATATCATAAAATTAGGAATGGCCAAACTTCAATAATGTTGCTGTCATGCACGTGACAAAATTTACTATTCCTGCTTTATATCTTTACTAATATTAATTAATACGCAGAACATTAAATACCTTAGCTTTTAAAGTCCTCATGTAAAAAGTGTCTGCATTGTGATCACCAGCTTATAATTAAGTTAAATTTGACAAATTTTTTACCTATTATCTATAGTCGCAATTCAGTGGCAGCCGGTGATAAAGAATACAATTCAAAGACACAAAAGTTGCAAATCGTTAGACCTAAAGTCTTAGCTAGGCTGAAGCCCTACCAAAAAACGTGTGGCGTGTTGATAACTTGATATACACCATTGGGACCATATATTTAGCATGTTTAATTCTTTTTCCCATTTTTGCATTTATTCTCTGAAAAAACAAGAAAGGTATGCAATGCAGGTATCTAGTTATTAAAAAGCAGGTCAATTGATTTTGTACTTATTTAACGAATTTATTTTTCATTCTATGCCTTTTTCTAAGAGATATTCATTTTTTTCATAAAGGAGTTAAGAGATCAAAATAACAGATTTTTGCAATAATTTTTCTTCTATTCAACTTATAAGTGAACATGGTATTGGGATCAAATAACATGCGTCACGGGAGCTAACAAAGCAAACCTTTGTGATAATAAATAAGATAACAAAGTAAATTATACTAAGAGACATAATATACTATAATTTGATTTTAGTCAGTTAACCTACATAAATTAACTACTCTCCCTATCCACAATAAGTGATCAATTTGCCTTCGGCACACTCATTAAGGAAATACAAAATTCTAGACAAAAATAGTTAGTGTGACTAAATTACCCTTAATTAAATGTTACAACATAGTTAATGTAAGGAGTAAATGTCTTTTCAGGGATACGTACATAATGGTAATTTTAAAAAAATAAATTGAAGTTCTTATTGATTATATAAATGGAAACTTATTTTGGACCAAAATAAAAAGACAAATTGGTCACTTATAGTGGACCAGAAAGAGTAATATAAAAGAAAAAAGACTGATCGAGAGAATAAATTCTCCCCTTAAGTATTAACAAGACTCTTTTAAGGATTACATTATAAACCCTATTGTGTTGTGCGTGAAGGAGAGATCCTTAATTTATAAAAGTTTACGATCTTTTCTTTCGAGAAAAGAATATGTCAAATTGGAAGACATTCATATTTTGTTTAGGAAAAATAAAATCAACTATTTTATATCTTATCCTTCCTTCAAGTAATAGGTAAATTTCAATGTGTAGAGAAAATTATGACAGCCCCTAATATATAGGAGATCATTTCCTCGTAATTAAAGAGTTAACAGGAAACATGTATTAAACGAGAAGGCAATCACCTAATCAAATCACTTAATCAATGATTAGATCGAGCTGGTTGAATCAAACTAATCAGGCACACTGATTTAATTAATTACAATATTTTCATAGCAAATTAGCAATATGCACGTTTAATGGTTTCACTAGTAAACCTTTTCGAATTGTTAGTATGACGATATTTGTAGGTGGTCCTAGGTTATTATTTTGAAAATCTCTACAACATCAGGTGTAAAATCTGGAAAAGCTTACTGTACGAGCATCAGGCTCAATCTAAGGTGGGTCATGATCATATTTGTATTGATGAATAAAATTTTTGAGTCAACTTTAGTAAGAATTTAATTTATATATACTGATATTATAAAATTTTATTATTTTTAATTATAATATATTAAACCGACTAAATCATGTTATTCATTGCATGTTTTAAATTACCAAATGAGAATTACTATAAGCAATTAACTATTATTGTGTCAATGCACATAAGTTAACAATAAAATTGCATTCTTTTAAAAAAAATGTCTTCAATTCATCATGGATCGGCCTTTCTATATAATCTTAAATATTGTATGCTAGATAAGAAAGGCTGCTGAGATGTTCAACACTCCTACCTACAACTACGGACAAGTATTTTTTAAAAAGTTAGTATTATCTCACACTTAGTTCAATATTGACAAATGAAATTCCTTGCAGGAAATTTGACATATTAAAGTAAAAACAGTTATAGTATATAATGTTGTTTTTCAGGTCGTTTCAATATTTAAGAAAAAATAAAAAGAAAATTGAACTAAATAGTCATAAAAATGAACGATTGAAAAGTTTTATAAGGGTATAGAAGAATTAGAAGTGAGGGAAAAAAGCAGTATTTTATAGTAAAAAACTTATATAGCATGTTCAAACATTTATATATCTACCCACCCCTACTCTCTAATCTCTACGGTAGGAAGTGGTACAGTGTGGTGGCCCTACCCACTTCATCATCTGTTTGTTGGGTTTAAGAAGAAACATAGTAACATGGGCTGTGTTTCGTATGCTCCAGAATTTCACTCTCTCTTTTAATTACTGCAATATATTTCTGCTACCAATAAGAAAAAGAATCTCTTTCTTACTCCGATCGATCCCACAGTACATTCATCTATATTTTTTCCTTCCTTCACTCATTATTACTTACACCCTCACTACTTTTTCAAAAAATAAAATTACTCGTATCAGTTATTCAAACTGTTTCATTCCATTCAAGTGCACCTTTCAAAACCAAGGTGGCTTTTGTTTTTAAGAAAAAATGGGTTTATAAACTAATTAAGTTCTAACCTTTTTTCTTAAATATTACTCTCTCCGGTTCAAAATAAGTGCTTTTTTTAAATTTAGATTTAAAACAAATCATAAATATTTATGTACCTCTAAAGCATTTTATTAAGGATAAAATAAGAAATTTAAAGTAAAATTATTTTTAAAATTAGAGAGCAAAAAAGAAAATATTACCACATAAAATAGAACAACGAGAGTAAGCAAATTTTTTTATTTTGCAAAATTAGTTCAAAAGTAATTTTTTAAAGCTCGAAAACTGTAGTTTTACAAACTCTAAAACAAATATTACTCCCATCGGCAATCACAATCATGAATTAAAAAAAAATAAGTATTAGCATAATGATTTACTACTACTAATTTTTCTAAAGAGGAGAAAGAAACTACTAGAGTAGTAGTAGTGATTTTTATAAACAGACAACCTAACGATGCCTCCCCGGTACTTGCCAGCTACATAGGAAATTGCACTGAATATAATGATTGATTTTTCTCATCACGCAAATACCTTAAAGTAAAGTACTCTCGTACTTACATCTCTATCTTCTCTCTCAAAAATTTCTTGCCACTTCAAATAGTTCCCACAGGTATACCTGCCCCCTTACCCTCCTCCCTCCTCCCCCCCACCCCTTCCCCTTAAATACCCACCTTTTCTACTAAGTTTCTACATCACTTGCAAAAATCTTTAAAACCAGCTACTGATTTCTCTCTCTCTCTCTCTAGAAAGAGATGTCCATAAACCATATTTCTTCAGAAACAGTGTGGTGGACTAAACAACAACAATATATGATGATGGACTCCTCATCCAAGAAAACCTCATCCCCTTCTCATAACAACACGCTACCCCAATTCTACCACCACCACCCACCCACCCCACCTGAAACTCAAACAACGACCATGTTTAGCTTCAACCTTAACAACATGAGCAATACCGAAGAAGACGAGGAACAAATCACCGAAGATAAAGACCAGAACATTGAACAACGAGAAGAAGAAATCCCAAAAGAACATTTGTTCGAGAAACCACTAACGCCAAGTGATGTCGGAAAGCTTAACAGGCTTGTCATCCCCAAACAACATGCTGAGAAGTATTTTCCCCTCAGCGGAAATAACAACAATAATAATAATAATAATAATGAGTCGGGTACCGAAAAGGGGTTGTTACTGGGTTTTGAGGACGAGTCAGGAAAATCCTGGCGATTTCGATATTCTTACTGGAACAGTAGCCAAAGTTATGTTTTGACTAAAGGGTGGAGTCGTTTTGTGAAGGAAAAAAGACTTGACGCCGGTGATATTGTTTTGTTCGAGCGCCACCGGTTTGACGGTGACCGCTTATTTATTGGATGGAGGAGGAGGAATACCGCCGTCTCTGCCTCCGTGCAAGAGAGCAGTGCGGTGGTAGCTCCGCCAGGGATGGTGGGAGGAAGTGGGTGGGCCCAGGCATACTATGGTGGGTCAGGTGGGCATCCTTATCCAGGGGCAGCTCTTCCATACCAACCTGACTGTCTTCATGCAGGTATCATTTTCTTCACACACTATATATATAGTACAGTATATTTTGCATATATACAAACCCTATCTTCTTTTACAAATATATATATATATATATATATATATTTGTTTTTTCTCAATTAATTTAATATGTATATATTTTTGCTATGTTTGTATATATAAGTAACTATCTTTAATTTCCCCTCTTCTGTCGATTTGTGTGAAGATCAACTAGTACATTTTCCACAGACATGCATGGGAGATATTTTTATATTTGATGTCATCATTTTTATGATAAATGGCATGCTCAAATTATTGAGTGCCGTAGCCAAAAATGAAAATTGCAGCAACTTTGATGAGCATTTTTTTAATGTAACAAATTCAACTTAGCGGTGGTATTAGAGAGAATCTCTTTCTCTCTCTTCATTTGCAAAAGAGTTGTATATTTTGTCACATTATATTGCAGAAAGTTTGTTTTGTAGGTTTCTAACAAAGATGATGACATTACTAGTAGTATATTGTAACAAGTGGCACTGGCTACTAACTAGCTAGCTGCTTATATAAACAAATACGGTTATTATGTCTTTTGCTATGTGCTTAGAGGTTCTTGAAAATGCCTACATTTTTTCCTTTTGACTCCAACAAAAAGAGGCTATATATGTACAAGTAATGAACAATTGGGTCCAATATTGAATTATTGTTCACATTAAAAAGAAACAAAGAGTTGATAAAGAGGTTTTCGTAAAGTGTTTATTTATTTTGTGCGTGACATAGGAAGAGGAGTATTGCAGAACCAAACAACAGCAAGTGTGAACAACACAAGAAGACAAGTGAGGTTGTTTGGGGTTAACTTGGAATGCGAGGCCGACGAGCCGTCGTGGTTGGAGCCACCATCAACCCCAGATGGCGGTGGCTCTTCCACGTCTAGCCACCACCACCACCACCAAGGTCAGGGTCAGGGTCAGGGTCAAGCTAGCCAACACTATTACCAATACCAATTTCAGCACTCAAAGCCTCATATTGCTGCCTCTTCCTATCACATGGTACACTCTTTATTTTATCAATGAAAGGTGTTTTTTTCTAACTTTCCTTTTTCTTTTTAGACTAAGAATATGGTTAAAGATGTGACTAGTCCCAATTTCCCACTATGATTTCCCTGTTTCCTTTACTGAGACAGATAGATACAATCTCTACAGTACAGTTACCCTAGCTAGTTTACATTTAATTCTAAAAAATACTACTATCTGCCTAACAAGTGGATTAGTTAAGCACATAGTAAAGGTCAAGGAAAACAACGAAATCTTATGCTTTTAGTAATTTAGTCTTCTAGTTGAACAATTAATGTTCTTTTCTGGAAGCAAAATCAAATTTGCTACTAGTAGTTGAAAACATGTAATCATTTTTGGAACTTGTGTTAACTACCCTAGGTTGCTTTGTTTTGCTCAACAAGTTAACCACTTTCTCAACTAAATTATCTCTTAAGATCCCAAAAAAAAAAAAAAACCAGTAATGATATATGTAGACTGAATTGTTGGGTCTGGGTGGATAACAAAGATTTTATCCTCTGTTATTTTCTTTTATGAAAACTATACCTTGAAATTTAGTGTATCGTATGGTTAAAAGAACAAGTATGAATGTGAGCTACCTTCAACAGTGTCATTTTCAAAAAGAATATTATGAGTACGGAAAGTTATGTGTCAATGTGCAAGTATATATGCTGGAGAAAAAGATGTTAGGGCCAAAAGTTTATAAAAAGAATCAGGACGTCGAAAATAAAGAATAAGTTGAATTCAAATATTTTTATCTAGCGATTTAGGGAGGGTGAAAAGGTAAAAAGAAAAATGAAAGTAAAAGTTTTGGGGGTAAATTTTTGTTTTCTTTCTTTACCTTTTTCCTTGCTTTCCTAGTTTCCAAACAAAAGGTTTTGTTTCTTTTTCTTTTAACACCTGTTGAGTCGTGTGAAAGGAGAATGCCTGGGAAGTCATTTTATAAAATGATGGCTAAGAGTTCAATAAATATAGTATGTTATCATGTCAACCATTTCATGTGACCTACTTGGTTTTCCTTTTTTATTTTACTTTTGGATGGGTTTGTATGTGGTCCAGACTGCTATAGTTGCAATTTAAAAAAGTTGAAAGCTAGCAAACTACAATGAACCTAAAAAAAAAGAAATTATTTAGTTCAAATAGAGAAGAGGGTCAAGATGAATAGCCTTTTGGCTAGCCACCTTTAGTAAAATTAAACATAACATGTTATATAGTCAACTTTGCTAGTCACCACCAGAATCTACTACTACTTTACAACCAAACCAACCTCTTTGCCCCTCAAGAATATCTTGAAATAGTACCAAACATATCAAAGACTTAAGCTACTTTGCTATGGACCATTTTAGCTTGGAAAGTGACAATACACTTAACTTTTATGTGATTGATTGAATCTCAACACTATTTCCTTTCCACCCCTCTTTCAATTCTAGGGTTGAAAACTTTTGGACCCTAACTTTCATATCTAGCTAGCAAAATTAAGTTTAAACAGACAAAATTATATCGCGAAACCCTGTTTTGGCAATTGAATTATTCTTGAAACTTTCCAAAGATATATATGCTTAGGCTAGTTGAATATAATCTCCAAATATTTTTTAAGTTTGTAAAGTGACAATTCGTTATTAAATTCTTTTTTGTCAAATTTCTCAGAGAGACTTGGTTTACTTTACGTATTTTTGAATAAAGAAAGAAGGTAGGGGGTTCGGTTAATAAGAAGTCCAAAGATTAGTTATTGTTTAGGATCAACATGAAACACATGTCTTGCATCTGATAAAGACAGCAAATTAAAGCTTAATTTATATAGTATTCTTTTAATGATGCTTAGTAGAGTCAAGTAATGATGGTTCCAACCCTTTTAACATGAAACAAACTGAATTACCTATTATTGATTCTTCAAATGATGAAAGTTTGCAATGTATGGAAAAAATTGTTGATAAACAATAAAAAAGTATTAATGGCTGAGCTATCTCTATCACCAACCAATTAATAATCAAATGGTCCACGCGGGGGATGCTCAAGTGTATTAGAGTGTACTATATATAGTATTATTTTCATTCTTTTTATTTATTTCTACTTTTTGAATGCTCAAACCTATATGGTGGGATTGCTAATAATTATACTGTATGGTTGTAACAGGATATGAATTTCTCAAGAGATGTCAACCAGATGAGATATCACCAGGGATAAGATCTGTGGATTTGACATCCAGGATTGACTATTACGGGCACTTGGAAAATTATTTTAAAAAAGGAAAATGTTGTTGAAAAAAAACAGGAAAAGAAAATTCAGAAAAGGCAAAAATCCCAGATTTTCTGGCAACTTTCTCCCCCCTAGAAAAGGTAGTGTATACAAACTTTTAACACCTATTCCAAGTCCAAGGGTAATGGAAAGAAGCATTGAAAAAGACTTCAGGGCGTTGGGGGTAGGGAGAAGGTGGGCCCCCCCAGATTATGGCAAAAGACCAAATGGAAGAATATATACCCATATATATATATGGGTGGTTGCATTCAAGAATCTAATATACTAACGTATATTATTTTTGATATATATTTTTTTTGTTGCATCTTAAGTGTTTTTGGTTGGTACTGTGGAGATTCTGGCCGCAGATTTTCCAAGGGCTCATCATAATCATAACACTTGACCAAAAATGAAGAAAGATGGTTTTTTGCCAAGTGGTAGTGGGTGGTGGACTTGTTTTCTTTTTGATAAGATGGCTGTCTGTCACAGCCCCATTAGTGATTTAGAAAATGTTCTTGAAAGGCAACTAACAGTTTAACTGCTTTTTTTCTTTCACATTTTGGTGCTAATCCAATGGCAGAATTCTTTTTGTTTAACAGTAGCATGTACTTTAATTTTGGTGTTTTGGTGATTCATATGAAAATCTGATGAAAAGACTCATCAATCTTAATTACCTATATATGTGTGAATTCTAAGTTTCATTTGTCACCAACATCATGAGTCAAAATAGAGAAACTTTTCCTCTTTATGCCAACCTAGCTTCACCTATGTTTCATCACTTGGTCGACGAAGAGTGAATCGCTCATTAAAACACAATGATGAACACTCTATATCAAGTGGAGTAGTACCTAAAAAGATTAGAGACCTTTGAGCAACACAACAAATTGGAAGGGAAGATGGTGAGTGAATGCAGAGGGGATCAAGTGTTATTGTTGTCAAATTCTAAAGCAGTCGCACCACAATGTTAGAATATTGTCAAGCCTCTTTTTCATGTATATATGGTTTTTCAAATAATCTTTAAGTAACTTTTAAGTATTTAGCTATAGCCAAATGCTCTTTAGCAAGCAACTGTAAATGAGTTTTGATATATGTCCAGGAATTATGAGCAACACCCGTAAGCATAGGGCAAAATCCTATGGTATTGTCACTCTTTTCTCCTATTCAGAAAGCCAATTGGGTAACACTGCAAATGGCCAGGTAGGTCCAATTGATCAGGACTTGTTGCGAAACGACCAAACTGAGTTTTACAGCCTAATTATTAATACCAAGAAAAACCAGGAATTATCACATCACTCCAATATTGGCTTTAGAAACCTTCCTATGTTTCACATTTTCTTTTTGACGCGTTACATGTATACGTTGTCTTTATCAAGAGTTGTCATCGACTTCACTTGCCACACAACAGAAAAAGTAGTACGTACTCAAGTAAGCAATTATATTTTATTAGTACAACTTAATAAGCAGCAAGATTATGCCTTTTTAGCAAACCGTAATGGAATACAATGATTCTTGTTTTCATGTTTAACTTGGTTCAATGACCAAGACTGGCAAATACAAACAAATTAAGGCACCACAAATGTCACGATCCGGAAATCTCATCGTCGGGACCATGATGACGCTTAACATTTCACTTGCTAGGCAAGCTAACGTTGAACAACTTATTCATTTTAACCAGTTTAGATTAAATAAAGTGAAGGACTGAAATAACTACAGAAATTCGAAGTACACTAGCTACTAGAATAAAACATACAAGGGTTTGAAACAAATACAAGTTGTTTGAATGAAAATACACAACTAAATAAAAGGGAGGGGGACTCTAGGAATTGCGGGCTCTGAGCAGTTGTACCTCAAGTCTCCGCTGCGCTGACCAACCTAAGCACGCTAATAGCCGTCACTGGGACCGATTCCAAAATCTGCACAAGAAGTGCAGAGTGTAGTAGAGTACAAACGACTCTGTGTACTCTGTAAGTGTCGAGCCTAACCTCGACTAAGTAGTGACGAGGCTAAGGCAGATCACTCACAATACAACCTGTATACAGTATATAATAGAGACAGAAAGGGAAATACAACACGAAATAAGACAGTCAACTGAAAATAATAGCTACAGCCTCAAGAAATAAGCCAGTGACGCTCAGAATTACTAATCCTTAGAGTTCACAACTCAAGGAAATAGAAACACATGGGTTGTTGCGGCGCGCATTGATCCCACCGTACAACACATAATCCTCCCTTCTTTCACAGTAACAACATTAACAACAATAAATGATATATGTATGTTGCGGCGCGCAAGCCGATCCCACCATATAACAATATAAACATCATAATTTACTCTTATTTCACCATAACAATTCACCCTTAGTTCACCTATTGCAGTGTGAAACCCAATCCCACCGTATAACAATATCAGTATCATAATTCACCCTTATTCTACCATATCAATCCATCCTTATTTCACCTGTTGCAGCGTGCAACCCGATCCTACCATATCAGTACCAAATACTCAATGTGCATAGTCAATCAATAATTCAAATCACAAGAACCTTTATGACAAATAAACACCAAGCTGAAATAAAAGGAACATTGTACAACACAGAAATTCACACAGGTAATACTATACAACAAGTCAAGTCCAGTAAATGACAATTAGAATGTGCAAGTACATCAATTAAGGAAAATAGCAGCAAGTCATGAAACCATGAAGAGGTCTAACATTTTTAACAGGAGAAACAATGATTAACAAATAGCAATTAAAGCATGAAATGCATTTAGAGCACATAACAGGTAAAGCAGGGAAGGGGATAATTAAGGAAAAACGGAAAAATCGGGAAAACAAGTAATTCGGCGGCGTATAAGCACTCGTCACCTCGCATATACGCCGCAACACATGAAATTCACATAACACATAGTTCAAGGTTCCTGATTCCCTCAAGTCAAGGTTTAACTCAAAGATCAACTCAAAGCTCAACCACAACTTTTCCTTTCAAACAAGTCTCCAAACCAATAGAATCTAGCAAATTACCAACCAAACGATTCACATTAAGCCTTAGGAACTACCCCACGATTGCAAAAGATTTAATTTAGGTCATTATTGAAAAAGTCAACAAAAGTCAATTCCCGGGCCCGCTTGGTCCAAACCCGAAAATTCGGACCAAAACTCGAGTAACCATTCACCCCGAGCCCGGTTATGTAATTTATTTTGAAATCAGATCTCAATTTGAGGTCTAAATTCCAATTTTAAGAAAATTCCTAATTCTACCCAAACCCCCAATTTTCACCATAAAAATATTAGATTTTAGGTTGGAAACTTATGAAATGTAATGAAAGATTGAAAGAAAATAGGTTAGAATACTTACCTATGAATTGGGGAAGAAGAGATCTTTGAAAAATCTCCTCTAGGGTTTTCTAGTTTTGAAGATTTGAAGAATGAACAAAAATCCCGTCTAACTCCAATTTGTTCAGTTGCTGATGTCGCATTTGCGACCAGGGGTTCGCAATTGTGAACCCTCCGCAAATGAGAAGAACACCTTGCAAATGCGAAGTCTGCGCACCTCTGCTTTCATCGCATTTGCGATGAAATGTTCGTAAATGCGAACTCTGGCCTCCCCGCAATTGCGACCTCCTGATCGCAAATGCAAACTTTCGCTGACCCAGGCACTCTTCGCAAATGCGAAGAAGTTGCTTACAAAGCCTGATATGATTTGGGATGTTCGCAAATACGAACACTGATCTCGCAATTATGAGATCAAAGACCAGTACCAGAAATTGCAGAACACCAGCTGAGTTTTCTAATTCTAAACCACTCTGTAGCTTATTCAAAACTCATCCGAACCCTCGGGGCTCTAAATCAAATATGCACACAAGTCTAAAAATATTATACGAACTTGCTCGCGCGATCAAATCGCCAAAATAACACTTAGGACTATGAATTGAGCATCAAATCAAAGAGAATTTTCAAGAAACTCATGAACTTCTATTTTAACAACCGGACGTCTGAATCATGTCAAACCAACTCCGTTTCTCACCAAATTTGACAGACCCGATACGGACATATACCGAGTTTCAGAAACAAACTACTGACTCGATATCCATAAAGTCAAACATTGGTCAAACCTTTAGATTTATTAAGCCTTTAAACTTTCAAATTTCAACAAAATGCGATAACTCGAACTAGGGACTTCCGAATTCGATTCCGGGCATATGCCCAAGTCCCAAATCACGATACAGATGCATCGAGACCGTCAAAACACAGATCCAGATCGTTTGCTCAAATCAAGTGGGTTTTAAGGCAAAAAAAGTTATATTTTATCAGTTTTTAACATAAAAGCTTTCCGGAAAAACAACCGGATTCCGCATGCAAGTTGAAGAGGACTAAAATGAAATACTTGAGGCTTCGAAACACAAAATTAGTTTCTAAAACATAAGATGATCTATCGAATCATCACAACAAATGAAAAGGCTTTTTGTTTCGGTCCAAATTAAAACACGATTTACAAATGAAATGTTAGGAACTTGACTAGTTGAATAAATCAACCAAAAGATGCCCCATTGACTTTCTTTCACTAAGGATTTTAGTGCTTCTGCAAGTGGGAGGGTCACCAGATATATATTAGAGGTGGTGGACTGGCTTATCACAAGATTGAAGGGACTCCTCTTGCAACAAGCAGCTAGTCAATCATCAAAAATCAAAGACAGTACGTAGTAAATACATCTAGTAATAACAGATAAGAGTGGTCATTTTCTTCCTCAAAACTTTATACTTCTTCTTACATTTTTTGCCTGCAAAAAGCAACATAATATTTATTGTTTCCAAACCGGTATTTCGTGCAATTAAAATTGAGGTTAGCGCCCGGCATGAGAATTTATAAGACCAATATCACAGTACGTGCATTAAAGAATAATTCCCGATTCTGTCTTATGTAGGATCCACGGTATATATATGATGATACAACTACAAATGTACTGAAATGAAGACCCATGTGCTTTGACAGATTTCAATGCCATGACCCAGCCAACAATTACCTAATAAAAATATCACAGATATATGGGTCCAGAATTACAAGTGCAGGGCAAGAAATTTACTAGTAGTTTGAAAGGCTAAATCATTAAATTCAGATTGAAAGGCTAAATCATTATCTGCAGCACATAGTATTTGGGTGGAAGTCATTTTCAATCTAGTCCTAGCTCACCTGACCTGTTTTGGCCTAGTCCTGTCTCCTCCATCCAAACTTGAGAGTTAACTACAAACCACGAATAAAGCAACTAAAAAGCTCAAATCACAACTCCATTGTATATATATATATATATATTCCAGCATGCATTTGGATGTGTTTGGTCGTGATCTTACACTTTGAAGTTCAATTGATGTAGTCAGGCCAAAGAGCTGAAATTAAATTGACTATTTCCGGTGTTATGTCTTTTCCTCACTACATATTGAAAGCAAACAACAACAGCCTAGTAATTATATACAAGTCCAATATAATGTATTTTTAGAGCATTTAAAAATGGAGTTCACCTAAAATGGTATAAAGTAATGCGTCTATATATAGAGCATTAAGGTGTTTACCTCTAAAATACGAGTAATAATTAAATTTGATTTGTTGTTTTAAAAATATGTGATTTAGTCCAATACTAATTAATAAACACGTAATGTAGAGTATGAATGAGAAGAATTGATGAACCAAACCGGTGTTGTTAGAGCAGTAGAGACCTCGAGCTTGATAACCTCGAGGTGAGTTAGGAGCAATAAAACAAGAACAGTAAAGTAAGTATAATAAAGCTAAATAATGATTATAAAGAGCAGTAAATGAGAAAAGTGAGATAGTATATTCTTTGTCAATGATCAGATTGTCTTTACAAATGATCGAGGTCTCCTTTATATAGGAGGGGAAAACCTAAATATGATATATTTCTATTTATAGTAAGGAATTTTATTGGTACGGCTGTATAACAACCTAGTACGGATTTGTACTAATTCGTACAAATCTATCCCGGGATTTACGCCATGATATTTGGGGACGTGGCGAGAATCTTGTCCTTTCCATAACAAACTCATAACGGCATTATACAACATCGGTTGTACCTGGCTTCAATGCTCAACGAGCACCCCGGCCCTCAAACCTCGTATTCCACCTTCGAACCTGAGCTCGACATCTTCTGAACTTCTGCCCTCGAGGCAACATCTCGAGCCTGATTTCGACCGTATACAGATAGTCCCCACGTTTCTTAGAATGAAATGACAAGAAACGATTTGAATTCTTGAGTTTCCGAAGCCCCCAATGGTGACATCATTCCCATGACGCAAGCGTCGAAACGACCGAAGAGTCCCATCAGTTCTCTTCCCCGAATCCTTAAATGCTTGTCAGAGTCGGTCAGCTATCGGTGTCAATGAACAGTCGCCGATTTTCTCTATATATACTCGTTTACACTTCTCATTAAGAACTTTCGCTCTTATTTTCAACGCCTATTTTCTTCTCTAACTTCCCCTTCGCCACCAGTTCTTCTACCTTATCAACTTCAAAACCTCCACGACTTACCAACTTCTTCCTTCTTCTTTTCAAAATCAATGGAAAGAATTTCCAAGTCTGTTCCTCAGAAAGAAGGAACCTCCTCTTCTACTTCTCATCCAGCCGGTGGCAGACTGCTGGCGCTCCATGAGATTGTACCGAGTAGTTTTTCTTTAAAAAAGGACTTTACGGTCGAGAACCCTCCCGACGTCCCTGGACGTCGTGAGTATGCCTCGAGATACATAAGCTAGATTACGAAAAAACACCTCGATGCTGTGAGAAGAGAGTGTGGTTGGGAAGAGAAGGTCGTGCTGTAGATACCTTCTCGAGAAGAGGACATCACAACTTATGTAGAAGGGTTCCTAAGTGTGTACACTTATCCCTTTATGTTGGGTCCTCTGGATCTGCTCGTGCTTGAATTCTGCAAAAGATATCAAGTTACCTTGGCCCAGATTCATCCGTCCTTTTGGAGGATAGTAATGATGATGAGGTTCTTCGTTGAAAAGGCCGGGCTCGAGTTCACCCTCATCCATCTTATCCGCTTATATCGACCTCACCTTTTTCGAGGTTTGATCAAACTTCAATGCTGAATAACCAAGTCCTTCATTGCCAGTAATGACGAAGACAGGGATCGAGGATGGATGAGCCGGTTCATCCGGGTGAGGACCATCGATGTCATTCCCGAGGAGCACATGTCGTTCCCTGAAGAATGGAACTTCAAACGTGAGTGGAATTCTTTCCTTTAGATTTTTCCACAATTTTTGCTAAACTTCGCGTAATACTCTTTTCCTTTTTCCGTAGTGGTCCCGTGGATGCCTAATGCGGTCCTCGACCTCGAGGACTGGGTTCGTAAACTAGCCGCTACTTTGTCATATTACAAACGCAAGTGGCGGGACTTGTCGAAGGGCAAGTGGGAAGAGAAACACCATGGTTCGTTTTTCAATATTTCCTTTTTATTAAGAATGCCCCTCTTTTTATAACTTAACTTTTCTGTGGCAGGCATTGGTGAGTTCTTCGAGACGTTGAACCTTCGGCTTCAAAGCCGAAAAAGGATAACAAAAGAAAGAGGCCCTCAAAGAGCGAGGACACCCAAAACAAAACAGAGCCATCTCGGAAGCGCAAGAAAAGCGTCGTCATTAATGTGGATATTGACTCAGTCCCCCAACTCATGGACGATGAAGGCGACAAGGTGGAGGGTTCGATTTTGGTGGCTCAAACCAAGAAATCTACCAAGGCTGTTAAGCTCGTTGAGACTGAAGCCCATGGCCACGAAGAAGGGAATTCGGAAGAAAAGAGGGGCGAAGACCCTCCATCGCCTGTGTGGTTACCACTTCCCAAACTTCTGGTAGTACCCCAAAAGGAGCAAGCTTCGAAGCTCCTGTACCCGAACAGAGCGCCTCAAGTGATCTCCCCGAGGCCGTGACAGCAGGTCATTCCCCGTCGCTTTCGGCCTATTCCGAGAACGCTATCAGGGATGCTAAGAACCTAAAGATGCCCGAGTTAGGCGGAGTCCCGAGTGAAGACGACCCCTTCTATGGATGCTTTTCCGGGGTCGATGAAGCAGACCTAGAAGATACAACCTCAACCTTCGAAGAGGTCCAACGCCTTTTCTCGAGTGTAAGCCTTAACAGTGTTGCATTTTCTTTAATGCCATAATTTCTTCTTTTGCTTAATTGATCATGCCTTTCTTTTCTGTAGGCGTTCAATAAATTTAAGTGTATACGGTCGAAATCAGGAAGCTCGATTTTGTTGGCTCGAGATGTTTCCTCGAGGGAAGAAGTTCAGAAGATGTCGATCTCGGGTTCGAAGGTGGAATACGAGGTTCGAGGGCCGAGGTGCTCGTTGAGCATTAAAGCCATGTATTGAACGATGCCGAATAATACCGTTATGAGTTTGTTATGGAAATGACAAGATTCTCTCCACGTCCCCAAATATCATGGCGTAAATCCCTGGATAGATTTGTACGAATTAGTACAAATCCATACTAGGTTGTTATACAGCTGTACCAATAAAATTCCTTATTGTAAATAGAAATGTACCATATTTAGGTTTCCCCCTCTTATATAAAGGGGGCGCCAATCATTTGTAAACACAATCTGATCATTTGGCAAAGAATATACTAACTCACTTTTCTCGTTTACTGCTCTTTAAACTCATTCTTTAGCTTTATTATACTTACTTTAGTGTTATTGCTTTATTGCTCCTAACTCACCTCAAGGTCATTGAGCTGGAGGTCTCTACTGCTCTAGCATCACTGGTTTGGTTCATCAATTCTTCTCATCCGTACTCTACATTACTTGTTTGTTGATTAGTATTGGACTAGATCACATATCTTTAAAATCACAAATCAAATTTATTTGTTACTCGTATTTTATAGGTAAACACCTTGAATGATCTATATATAGATGCATTACTTTATACCATTTTAAGTGAACTCCATTCTAAATGCTCTAAAAATACATTATATTCGGATATGCCTCTTTGAGGTTTTATGAGTTCGAATATGCCTCTTTGAGGTCTTATGAGTTTGAATATGCCTTTTTGAGGTCTTATGAGTTCGAGTTTTTGATGACTCGATGTGTTGAATGTCGATGACAGTCCCTGAGTATTCGGGGTGCATTTGCATTATGGCCCTTGAGCCGTTTCTTGTAATTATAAGTGTGAAACTTGTATAATAGTAGATTTCTTTGAAACACAAAGTGTTTTAAAATATAGCAAAAATGCTTCTTTGAATAATTGATACATGCATACATGTTTTGCCGTTGGGGGCTCGATTATTCTCTATGGACACGGTTCATTTTACCGTTTGTCCCATTACAAAGTTCTCCATCGAGGCCTTCATTGGCGTGAATTGTTTTCTTCGAAAATACAACCTACGAGGGTGATGCCCCCCCAGTATTCGAGGTTGATTGAAAAGAAGACTTGAATACTTTGTTGAATTCCCCTTAGGTAGCATATAAATTTTACCTCGTTAAAAACCTATCCGGATAAACCCATTTGGGATAAAACCCGATCTAAGAGAAAAAGAGTGCAACACATGCTTTAAAACCAAGGTCTTCGAGTTGAAGGATGCTTTGACATCTCTGGTCGAACATCTGCAAGGAGTTAGTCTTAAATATAGATGAAAAAGGGGAGAAGGTCATACCTCAACAATAATATCGTTTGAGCAGTGATATGTTCCAATTGTTTGGTAGTTACTCTCCTTCCGTTGTGCTAAGTTTGTAGGATCCTTTCCCTACGACTCTGAGGACTCGGTATGGTCCTTCCCAATTGGGTCCTAGTTTCCCTTCGTTTGGGTCTCGAGTATTGAGGGTGAATTTCCTTAGAACTAAGTCCCCAACTCCGAAATGGCGAAGGTTTGCCCTTCTGTTGTAATACCTCTCGATCCTTTGCTTTTGCGTGGCCATTCGAACTAGTGCGGCTTCACGCTTTTCATCTAATAGTTTGAGACAAGTGTTCAGAGACTTGTGGTTCGAATCCTCGGTAGTATGCTGAAACCTGATACTAGGTTCCCTGACCTCGACCGGAATCAATGCTTCAGACCCATACACCAAAGAAAATAGGGTTTCCCCCGTACTCGACTTTGACATTGTTCGAGATGCCCATAGCACCCCGGGAAATACTTCTCTCCATTTCCCTTTAGCATCATTCAACCCCTTCTTCAAGTTTTGAATGATAGTTTTGTTTGTGGACTCGTCCTGACTGTTTGCGCTTGGGTGATAGGGCGTAGATAGGATCCGTTTGATTTTATGGTCCTCGAAGAATTTTTTCACTTTTCTGCCGATGAACTGCTTCCCATTGTTGCATACTATCTTGGCGGGTATCCCGAACTGATACACGATGTGGTCCCATATGAAGTCAATGACTTCTTTTTCACTTATTTTCTCGAAGGCCTGCGATTCCACCCATTTTGGAAAATAGTCAGTCATAGATAAAATAAATTTAGCTTTACCTGGCATCGTTGGTAGGGGGCCGACGATGTCATCCCCCATTTCATGAATGGCCATGGGGATAAGACCGAATGAAGTTGTTCACCGGGATGATGGATCATCGGTGCAAACTTTTGACATTTATCACACCTTCGAACGAACTCCTTAGCATCTTTTTCCATGCTATCCCAGTAATACCCTGCTCTAGTTACCTTGCGAATCAAAAAGTTGGCACCAGATTGGTTCCCACAGGTTCCTTCGTGGATTTCTCATAGTACATAATCGGGTCCCGTTCTCTCGAATCTTTTGGGTCCAAGGGGAGCTTCCCGTGCTTTAAGTATTTGGCGTACTTATTCCTTCAATCCCACGTCAAATTTGTTGAATTAATTTCCGCATGGTCTTCTTCGATCACCGACCTCGACAATTGGACGACAGTCCTGGGGACAATATCATCTTCTTCAATCGACGACCCCAAATTTGCAAGTGCATCGGCCTCGCTGTTCTGTTCTCGAGGTACGTGGTCCAGTGTCCATTCCTTGAAGCGATGCAATGTCAGTTGAAGTTTGTCTAAGTACCTTTGCATTCTATCTTCCCGAACCTCGAAGCTTCCGTTTACTTGGTTTACTACCAAAAGGGAGTCACACTTGGCCTCAATAACCTCTGCTCCTAGTCCCTTGGTCAGTTCGAGACATGCAATCATGGCCTCATACTCGGCCTCATTGTTAGTTAATTTAGAAGTATTGATAGATTGTCTTATGATATTTCCCGTTGGTGGTTTTAAAACAATACCGAGCCTGGACCCTTTCACATTAGAGGCACCGTCCGTGAAGAAGGTCCATACCCCTAAGATGTACCTGTTTTTAGCAAGAGTTCCTTTTCTACTTCGGGTACGAGGGCAGGCGTAAAGTCAGCCACAATGTCTGCCAAAATTTGGGACTTGATAGCCGTTCGGGGTTGATATTCGATATCATACCCTCCAAGTCTGATGGCCCACTTGGCCAATCGGCCCGATAATTTGGGTTTATGCAAGATATTTCAAAGTGGGTATGTAGTCAATACACATATAGGGTGGCACTGAAAATATGGTTTTAATTTCCTAGATGCGCTTATTAGCATAAGTGATAACTTTTCTAAATGGGGGTACCTGGTTTCAACATCTCCTAGGGTTCGACTCACATAATAAACAGGAAATTGTGTACCTTGTTCTTCTCAAACCAACACTCCACTTACCGCTACCTCGGACACGACTAAATACAAGTAGAGTTTTTCATCCTCCTTCAGAGTATGAAGCAAGGGCGGGCATCGAGAAAAGTAAGGATCTCGTGGTCGGCCGTAGCATCGATTAGATGATCGATGTTGGGAAATGAGAAAGAGTCTTTAGGGCATGCCTTGTTCAAATATTTGTAGTCTACACACATTCTAAGTTTCTTTCCCTTTTTAGGGACTATACTATATTAGCTAGCCACTCGGGATATTTTACTTCCCTAATGGACCCTATCTTAAGAAGTTTTGTTACATCGTCTTTGATGAATGCGTGCTTTGCCTCGTACTGAGGCCTCCTCTTTTGTTTCACTAGTTTAAATATGGGATGGACACTTAGTCGATCAGTGGTTATCTCCGGTGGGATCCCTGTTATATCTAAGTGGGACCAATAAAAGAAATCAGTGTCATCGATAAGGAATTGAATGTGTTTTTTCCTGAGTTCATGGGTTAATACCGTCGCCAGGTATACCTTTCATTCCGGAAGATACTTGATAAATATCACATGCACAAGTTCCTCGATCGTGGACTTTGTCACTTCTGACTCCTCGGGGGTGGTGAAAGCTCGAGGGGGTAAGGAAATCTTCCTCTTTGTCCTCGACCACCTGTTCCTCGGACTCAACCGAGGATATAGACTGTGATTGCTATTTGGTTACCTGTTTTTTCTTTGTGTGTCTTGGGGACATGTCACCATTTAAAGTGCGGGGTATGGGATATTTGTATGTTGTATGCTTTAGTTTTGTTTTGTTAGTTGTAGTTTTTTTTGGTTAGTTGCAGCAGTTAGATATAGAGAAAAAATATATAATTTTTTTAAAATTCTCGATTTTTCCCCACGATGGATATCATTCGATGGGTTTCATGAGGCATCAAAGTCAAAAGATAAAGACAAAATATTTACTTTTGTTAGGTTGTGTATTAATTCCCCCTTGGTTTTTCTTTGTGGCACCACTCTTTTCTAAAGGTTTTGATTGAATTGGGTGTAGTTAGTTTTTATTTTTGTTAGGAGTAGGAACCTTGAGCTATGTTTTGAATGGAAGGAAATATCTATTGACCCTATTATGCCTTGAGAATAGCGAGTGCTTTAGCCGTGAAACTTAGGCTCAATTTTTGACTCTTGTATAAGTACCTTAAATTGTATGATCTTAACTTTGCTTCACTGCTTTGACTAGCGTGTCTTGATATTCCAATCCAGAGTGAGTTATGTGCCATGTATGTGTGAGGTTTTCTGTTATTCTGTGCATTGAATTTGATGTCTAGAACTTGCCTCGTGTATTTGCAAGGCGAAATAGTAGTTTTATTCAATCTTGGAAGTGATTTAGGCACTTCTTTGTTGAGCCAGTTATATGATTTTACCCACCTAATAGTTATGTATCTTAGTTTAACCCCTTTGAGCCTATAGTCCTACTTCGTCGGCAACCTCATTACAAGCCTTACCGACTTATTTGAATTGACCATTTATTCGAACCATTTACCTCCCGTGAGCACTTGAAATTGTTATGAACTTTGTAAAAGTTGAAGTGTGGGGGTGGTTGGTTTGGCTTTTGTATGGAACTAATGAAATAAGGAGAAAGTTGCACTAGTTTGAAAAAGTAAGACCCACTTGAAGTGAAAGAAGAAAAAAAATATGTTGTATTGTTGTGCAATATTCTTTGATAGTGGTATCTCGTTATGTAAGTGCGCTTTAAGAAGTAGGGAGTTAATGTATATTGATGTGAAGGGGGAGTAAGGGTTTGACATAAGTGTGGGGATTTGAAAGGTAAAATGTATGTATTAAAGTGCTTAGGGAGGTGTAGTCACTCTTTTATCTAAATGTATCCTACCCATCCTACAACTTACATTACAACAAATTAAAAGTCCTGATTGATCCTCGAATGAGCTCAATTAGTATAGTATTACACTACGGGCAAGCCTATGGTTCATTTTTTGCGTCATATGAATGTTATTTCTGAGAGTGAGTCAATTCTTTCTATCTCGAGTTACTAGTTTTCTTAATGTCTATAGTGTGCGGAACTACTGTCTATTACTGTGTGAGGGAACTTGATCCTTGAAGGAAAGGTAATGTCATTGACTTCTATGTTGGAGTAAGTGAGCGAGTTGTGAATAATGTGTGGTACTTTTGAGTCAAATGTTGAGGCTAGGATGTTACACTATTGTGCTTAATGTATTTTAAATATTCTTGATGTGATAAGTTATGAGAGTTGTGTAATAGGGCCGTGTCTATATAAAGTGTAGTTTGGTTGCTCGAGGAAGAGAATTTGTTTAAGTGTGAGGTGTTGATGGTAGGCTATAAGTACGTGTTTTAGTTGCTTCTCGCACTCTAATATACATCACTATAATTCAGTTTGAGCTTTAATCACCAGTGTTTTGCACTAATTGTGTCTTTTATGCCTTGTAGCAGCGATTCCAAGTTACGATGAGGTTGTGGAGGTAATTTGAGATATTTTGGGGCTTTGAGGTTTGAGTAAAAGCCTAAGATTATGTTGGGATTGTGTTCGGGGATCAACAGACAATAGTACACTTAACGAAAGAAACAAAGAATTGAGTAGGAGGCCACCTAGGTGCGCGGTGGTGCACTAGGAGCACACCAGGCGTGCAAGTAGAGGAGTACACTGGCCGAGGTGCGTGGCCATATGCGCGGTCACACCTCCAAGTGCTCGGCCGCACACGTCCGGTTACGAAAACTTTTCCTACGCCTGTTTTTGTAATTTCGGAGGTGCCTCCTTTTGACCTATATGAAGCCTGGCTCGTCTAAAAATAGGGTATCTTGGATTTTGAGAGAAACTTTTGGGAGAGAAGAAGAAAGGGAGCAACGGGAATGCAAAATACTTGGTCCAGTTCATTCAATACGGAAGTTTATTTGATTTTGGGAATGGTAATGTTTTCCTGTTTTTCTCATACTCTTGTGATAAATAACTTCTCCACTATGGAGTAATCTTTCTTAGGTTTATTGACGGATGTCGTGATTTGACTATTGTTTTGGGCTTTACTCTTTGTTAGTTAACTGAATTCATTGAATGCGTTATTTATCGAATTGCAAGGCTAACTGTGGTTTTACTTTTGAAAGAGAAGTCTTGTTGTAATTCTCATTGTGCCATATTGTTTGGGTTGATTTTACACCTCTCATAGGTAATGAAAGAGCTTAGAGAGTTATCAATTAACCATGATTAGAAGAATAGTCGAGAGGTTTTCTTCGAAAAATCATTCATTCATTGTATTTACGCATATGTTCATAGGACTCGTCCTTAGGTTGATTAAGAGAACTCTCATTCCCTAGGAAGAAGAATTTTAATCCTAAGGTAGCCTAATCATCTGTTGAAATCGAAAGAGTCAATAGAAGTTAAGAGTGAACTTAACACAGAGTTACCCGGAATAATAGTTGATCACATATCTTGTCACAACCTTTACTTATTAACTTGATATCTAATGATTGCTACTTATTCATCATATTTCCATTAGTCTATTACAATCAATAATATTAGTTTTATTAGTAGTCGATAATAGCATAAATCAAAGATTGATTATCCAGGATAGTGTTGAGCTGAAGATTTAATAGAACATTATTTAAAACGATCCATCTGGAGACGATTTATTACTATACTACGTTTGACTAGCGAGCCTAAGTTTTATACGCCGACTTTGCGCTCGTCACCAGGTCCGGGTGCCCAGGTCTACGCATAAGGTGTTTTCTATAACACACGAAAATCTAAAAATCAGGCAGAATTCCCATTTTATGGCCCTAAAACACCAAAATATATGGAACATTCTTGGTGGGGCGGTGACTAATGTTCCTTAGGTAATTTTTGATGGGGTAGGAAAAATTTTAGGTGATCCGGGTCCGAGCGCCGGACCCATGCGGAAAGCATGCACTATCGCACACGAAAATCTTAGAATATAGCGGAATTCAAGTTTTATGGCCTTATAACGCTAGAAAAAAAGGATTGGTCACATAGGAGAGGTGACTATTGTTACTTAGGTCATTTTTTAAGGGCCGACAAAATTTAAGTCGATGCGGGTCCGGTTGGTCGAGCACACGACAAACGCGTGGGCTATAGCACACAAATAGTTGGGAATCGGGAAGAATTCCAATTTTATAGCCCTAACTTCCAAAGAACGAGGAATGATCATGTCAGGGATGTGACATATTTTCCTTAGATCATATTTGATGGGGCCAAATTTAAGACGATTTGGGTCCGGGCACCCAGACGCACACGAACTACGTGGGCTATAACACACGAAAATCTGGAAATTTCTGTTTTATGTCCTTAATACGCCAAAGAGTGAGGAACGTTCATGGCGTGACGATGACTAATTTTGCATAGATCCATTTTGATGGGGCGGCAAAAGTTAAGGCGGTTCAGGTTCGGGCTCTAGGACGCACGCGGAAGGTGTGGGCTATAGCACAATAAATATATGGGAATTGGGAAGAATTCCCATTTTATGACCATAAAACGCCAACAAATGAGGAACAGTAATGGCGGGGTGGTGACTATTGTTCCTTAGGTCTTTTTTGATCGGGCGGAAAAATTTTAGGTAGCCCGGGTCTGGGCGCACTGACCCGCACAGAAGGCATGGGCATAGCTTACGAAAATCTAGGAATCGGGTGGAATTCTGGTTTTATGGACCTAAAAAGCCAAAACATGAGGACCGTTCATAGCGGGGCAGTGACTATTTTTCTTTAGGATATTTTTGATAGGCCGACAAACATTAATGTGGTCTAGGTTCGGTGGCCCAGGCCCATACGGAAAGCGTGGTCTATAGCATACGAAAATCTAGGCATCGGGCCGAATTCCTATTTAATGGCCCTAAACTACCAAAAATGAGGAACGGTGATGGCGGGGCAGTGAATATTTTTCCTCCGGTGGCCCGAGCCCACACAGAAGGCGTGGGCTATATCAAATGAAAATTTGAGAATCTGGAGGAATTCACATTTTATGGCCCTAAAATGCTAAAAACGAGAAATGTTCATGGCAGAGAAGTGACTATTGTTCCTTAGGAGGTCCGGATTCGGTGGCTCGGACCTATGGGGAAGGCGTGGGCTAAAGCATACGAAAATACGGGAATGGGGCGGTATGGTCCTAAATCTCTAAAAATCGAGGATCGGTTATGTCGAGGCGGTGAGTATTGTTCCTTAGGTAATTTTTTATAGTACAAAAAAATCATAGGCGGTGCGGGTTCGGTGTCCCAGGCTCATGCGGAAGGCATGGGATATATCACACCAACATCTATGAATCGGGTAGAATTCACATTTTAATACCTTAAAATGCCAAAAAATGAGGAACAATCATAGAGGGGCGGTGAATAATGTTCCTTAGGTAATTTTTTATTGTCCGAAAAATTTTGAGCAGTCCGGGACGGGTGGTGACTAATGTTCCCTAGGTAATTTTTGATGGGCTAAAAAAATATTAGGCGATTCAGGTCTGCCCGCTGGAACTCACGTAGAAGGCATGGGCTATAACACTCGAAAATTTTGGAATCGGGCGAAATTCCCGTTTTAAGGCCCTAAAAAGCCAAAAGACGAGGAACAGTCATTGAGGGGAGGTGACTATTGTTTCTTGGGTCATTTTTGATGTGCTGGTAAAATTTTTGGTCTGGTTCCGATGGATCGGGTCCACGTGAAAGGCGTAGGCTATAGCACACAAAACTCAAGGAATCAGGCTGAATTCCCGTTTTATGGTCCTAAAATGCCAATAAACGAGGAACTATCATGGGAGGGCAGTGACTAATCTTCCTTAGGATAGTTGGGTCTGGGCTTATCGGCCCACACAGAAGGCGTTGCCTATAGCACACGAAAGTCTAAGAATCGGGTGGAAATCCTGTTTTTTCCCTAAAGCGCCAAAAAATGGAGAATTTTCATGGTGGGGCGTGACTAATGTTCCTTAGGATATTTTTAATAGTCCGAATTTTTTTTGGCGGTCTGAGTATGGCGCTTGGACACACGTGCAAGGCAAGGGCTGTAGCACAAGAATATCTTGAATACCGGCAGAATTCTAATTTTATGACTCTAAAACACCAAAATACGAGAAACAAACATGGTGAGGCTATGAATATTATTCTTTAGGTCGTTCTTGTCACGTCCCAACCTCGGGGTGCGCGACTAGTGCTCAACTGAGTGAACCCGGTCGAGTAAGCCTATTAAACCTTTCCTACCCGACCCATTCATAATTCGAAAAGGGAACGCATCACCATTTGCTAAACAGGGGAGAGATCAGTTATATAAATATATAATTGTTGCTAGTTCATTTTTCCTTATATAAATTATGCCATAGTTAAGTTTCCAAAAGTACATACAATTTACAATTTAGAGGAGAAGAGTTTCAAAATACAACTTGATCCAATTCCTACCCCGACACCCATACATGACCCACATAAATGCTTACGGAGCCTCTAAAGATACAAAAGACCAACATGACAATGCCGGCAACAATGCCCTCGGCTATACCTCAAAATATGGAAATTTATACAAAGGAAGAACTACATGACCCCTGGAAGAAATGGGGGCTCACCAAGACTGCTATGAGGAGAGAAAAAGAGCAGCACTATCTGCAATCGGCGCTATCTGCGATTGAACCACCTACATCCATTCAAAGATGTAGTGCCCCCGAAAAAAGGGACGTTAGTACTGTCGAATAGTACTAGATGTAAAGGCAAACACAAATCTTAGTAGAATGAACAATGAAACAAAGAGAAGGCAGGCATAATAATCAATAAGTGCTTCACATACATACAAAAGAAACACCAAGTAAGGATCACATAGTTTCCAATTCAATCTTTCCATATTTTTAGGTTAATAATGTTTAATGCCAAGTGCCACAACTCATAATGCCACCATGATTCTACACGCAGTCCGGTCTCGGCCCGACTGACTAAGCCATCCAAAGTAATACATATCCAAATCCACAATGATAATCAGAAATCCAACATAAGTGCCACCATGTGTACGGTATGGTGTCCGATCTAGGCCGGTTAAGCCATATCACTTGGGATATAACCTCTTTCAATTGTTCACTCAATTCACATTTCTTTCCCATCTTTCATTACATGGCACAAACAACTCCATTTATTAAGTAGTTCTTGGCACTTGCACGCATTTTACAATTAAAGTCTTTCCCTTTTTAATTGTTCAAATAACATCATCATCCATGTCGACAAGTACTATCACATAAGGCCTTGCACAAATAAGGGAAAGAGCTTGGAGATCATAATCATGTTCTCAAATAGCATGATTTAATGGTAAACATGTAGAGAAATTTCGGAACATAAATCTTTCATCCCAACACATTAAGGTAGTCAATTCTAGTATGATCAAGTCGGAACTTACACAAATTATTCGGACACCAAGAGTTCGATTCTAAGAAGAAGAGAGTTAGCCATACATACCATAATTGCGCTTCTCTAGACTCTACAATTATCCGGAACCCTTGGAGACCCCAATCTACTTTAGCAATATAACAAATTGAACCCAGAATTAGGAAAATGTTCATGGTACCGGATCACTTGAACATTTTATCAAATAGTTATTGTGTATTATGGTTTCAAGGTCCTTTTTATGGAAGGTTTCATCATCCATACCCATCCATCACCATTTTTTAGCTCACATTCTCCCCACACCCTTTTATCACACATTCATGTAAGATAAACAACCCTCATACCCATGGACCATTTAATTACTCATTTTCAGTATAAATTTCAAAATTTAGGGCTAAGGTATAGCTTCTTACCTTGATAATCTTCAAAGTTTTAAGCAAGAATTGAAGAATATTTGACGAGGATCACTTTCTCACACTAAGGCTCCCTCTCTCACTCTATAGTATCAGAAAATAAGCTCAGAATAGACAATGACATATGTTTTATCGACACAGGGTCGAGTAAAAAAATTAGAAATTAGGAGCCCCAACACAGATCTTCGGTCACATAAGGGTTATTCGGTCCTCAAAGTGAGCGCATAAATAGCCTTAGGGGCTCAGTCGTGCCTGTACTATCGCCTGCCATGGTCCAGGCCAGACGCCTTGGTATTGAGCCGGTACCCAATCGCATGATATTTCTCCGGGACATCAAATACGACCCAAGGGACCATAACCAGCGCTTCGCAATGATCAAGTTACATTTTTTTAGCATTTTGTGGCAATTAAACTAGAATTCTGCCAGTCGTGCCTGTATTATCGCCTGCCATGGTCCAGGCCAGACGCCTTGGTATTGAGCCGGTACCCAATCGCATGATATTTCTCCGGGACATCAAATACGACCCAAGGGACCATAACCAGCGCTTCGCAATGATCAAGTTACATTTTTTTAGCATTTTGTGGCAATTAAACTAGAATTCTGCCAGTCGTGCCTGTATTATCGCCTGCCATGGTCCAGGCCAGACGCCTTGGTATTGAGCCGGTACCCAATCGCATGATATTTCTCCGGGACATCAAATACGACCCAAGGAACCATAACCAACGCTTAGAAATGATCAAGTACATTTTTTGGAATTTTATGGCGACGAAACTGGAATTCCGCCAGTCGTGCCTGTATTATCGCCTGCCATGGTCCAGGCCGGACGTCTTGGTACGATGCCGTTACCGGATCGCATGATATTTGTCCGCGACATCAAATAAGACCCATGGAACCATAACCAACGCTTTGAAATGATCAAATTAGATTTTTTGGCATTTTATGGCAATAAAACTGGAATTCCGCCAGTCGTGCCTGAAGTATCGCTTGCCATGGTCCAGGTCGGACGCCTTGGTACTGAGCCGGTACCGGATCGCGTGATCTTTTCTAGGACATAAAATACGACCCAAGGAACCATAACCAACGCTTCGAAATGATCAAGTTACATTGTTTGGCATTTTACTGCAATTAATGTGGAATTTCGCCAGACATGCCTATATTATCGCCTGCCATGGTCCATGCCGGACGCCATTGTATGGAGCCGGTACCGGATGGCATGATATTTGTCCGAGACATCAAATATGATACAAGNTGCCAGTCATGCATGTATTATCGCCTGTCATGGTCCAGGCCGGACGCCTTGGTACGGAGTCGATACCGGATCGCATGATATTTGTACGGGACATCAAATACGACCAAAAGAACCATAACCAACTCTTCGAAATTATCAAGTTACACTTTTTAACATTTTATGGCAATTAAACTGAAATTCCACTAGTCGTGCCTGTATTATCGCCTGCCATGGTCCAGACCAAACGCCTTGGTACGAAGCTGGTACC